>BQNB010046834.1:0-43483 GCA_026074375.1 Tanacetum coccineum
AATTATTTACATGATTAATCATTTGTTCTGACATTTGCTCAATCACAGATAAAATCATAGAATCTTGTTGTGCCTGCAAATTAATATCTTGAACAGTTGCCTGTTATGTTTATTGTAAATATTGAGAATACGAAATAATATTGCTATCATTGTATATCTCATTATCTGTAAAATCCACAATTGGTGATTGTTCAAAATCATGCATTGCATGCACACTTTGATTCTCCATATCATCATTAAGATAGGTTTCAGAATGAGGTACCTCTGAGATAACGTCAGAACTATAGTTGGAAATATTAGCCATTAGAACCACTTGTGCATTTAAGAGATCATCACAGTCAGAATCATAAGTATCAAGATCCTCAGTCTGGAAAGCAGCATTGTTTGGAATGATTGTTTGAACAACTTGACCGTCTAGAATCCCTGGATCTGCAAGAAATGCGAGTTGCTCTTCATCTAAGATTTGTCCAGCTTCCTGAGCTTCAGCCAATATTGCTTTGTCCTTAAACCATGCAGCATTTCTTGGTCGCTTAGGCTGAGTGCATTGCCTAGCCATATGTCCTTCACCTTGACAGTTGTAGCGTTCAACAACCCTTGCCTGTCCACTTTCATTTCCTTCAACCAGTACCAGAATAACTTTGCCCTTGTCTCCCCTTAACTTGTTGCACTGTGACCTTGCCGTCTTGAATAGTGGCTTGGTTTCTTGGATTTAAAGAAGTTCTAAGTTGATTATTGGTTGAAGGGAACTTTGATGAAGCTACAACTGTTAAAAAAGCCATTGCCTTGTTGAGACAAGCAATTGGATCATCTCCTGGAGAGAATACAGGAATAGCAAGACCCAAGTCCACAAGAGGTGACTCAGTTATAGGTTGTATAGGAGCTTGAGGTGATTGATAAGCAATTTATGGAATATATGAGGTTTGATGATTCATTTGAGACTGATATGGATGTGATGATGGAATGGATGAATGATTGAATTGAGGTTGTGATGGATAAGTAGATGAGTAATGTTGTGTGGGATGAATTGATCCATAATTAAGAGACTGAGATGGTAAACACTGAGATGGATAAGGTTGTGAAAACTATTGTTGAAACTGAGGATTGTTGTATGAAGACTGATAAGTGTTGAAGTGAGGTGGTGTCATTTGATGATTCACAACAAATACAAGTGGATCATGATTGTGTTCACGCATAATACGGACTTCATTTGCATGGAGTTTGTGTTGTTGAAGATATGCATGAAGCTGATTAAAGTTGGTAGTATGCAAATCTTTTACAAGCTTGACATCAGTCATAAACTTACTCCATTCAGATGGGAGACTATTTAAGAACTTAGTATTAACTTGAAAGTGCTCCAGTTTCATGTTGTAGATGTTTATGTCAATGATTAACTGAGTAAATCTCAAGTAATAGTGATGAAGTGATTTCCCCTTGATGTGAGCAAACTTATCAAATGCATCATACAGTTTACACTCCCTTTCCTATTTTGTCAATGAAGTACCTTGCATTAGAAGTTGAACTCTCTCCCATAGATCCTTGGCAACTCTATGATGATTCACAAGTAAATAGATTTCAGTTGGTAGTCCTTAAAGAATGATATTGGTTGCCTTCATATCACAATTAGCTTGAATTTTATCTGTAGCAGACAATTCAACATATTTCTTTGTTTTGATCATCCCATTTTCTTTAATCGTAGGCCAAATGAGTAGACCATGTTTAACTGATTCAAGTATCATTCTTCCGTGCTCTTGGTTTTGCATGTATAGCTCCATTCTACTTTTCTAAGAATCATACAAGTCTTTGTCCAACATTGGTGGACGATTGTCAGCACCAGAGAGTATCATGTACTCAGCAAGATTATTCCTTTGTCTATTTAGAATCATTGAATCTATTTTGATTTGATGTTATTAGATTACTTGTTGATCGAATAGTGATTGAAAGTATTTGTGTTTTTAGTGAGTTTTCGTTTGAGTGTTTGTAAGTCTTGAAACTATACGGGATTTTACAACTCTTGATAAAACCAGGAAGACAATTAAATGTTTCACGGGATTTTACAAATCACAGAGATAAACCGTATTAGTTACTTAAATAAATTTGAGTGTTCAAGTGAATTAATTCTGTTTGTGAAAGTTGTTAAATCGCCTTCTAAAGACAATTGATAATTCTCCTTTCCTTGGAGAATTGTTAAATCGCCTTGCTAAGGAAATTGTTAAATCGCCTTATAAAGAGAAATTTGCTAAATCGCCTTGGATTGGAAATATGTTAAATCGCCTTGTAATGGAAATATGATAAATCGCCTTCCAAATAGAATTTGCTAAATTGCCTTGGCTTGGAAGTCTGTTAAATCGCCTTGTAAAGGAAATTTGATAAATCGCCTTCCAAAGAGAATTTGCTAAATCGCCTTGGCTTGGAAGTCTGTTAAATCGCCTTGTAAATGAAATTTGATAAATCGCCTTCCAAAAAGAATTGCTAATTCGCCTTTCACTGCTACTGCTAAATCGCCTTGCACAAGGAAGTTGTTAATTCGCCTTCCACTGCCAATGCTAAATCGCCTTGCACAAGAATGTTGCTAATTCGCCTTTCACTGGTACGAAACTCAAATTTTCCAAAACACAAAAAGACACATTTTTGATCGTTTTTTCCCAAAATTTATTGTACAACTAGTATTACTAAGCCTATAGGTACCTTAAAAATGCAAACTTTATGGTTTTTAA
Source organism: Tanacetum coccineum (assembly GCA_026074375.1). Lineage (NCBI taxonomy): Eukaryota > Viridiplantae > Streptophyta > Magnoliopsida > Asterales > Asteraceae > Tanacetum > Tanacetum coccineum. Next base: position 2,715 of record BQNB010046834.1, read on the forward strand.
GCCAAAAATTTTAAAATCAAGAATTGTACTTTATAAAGCTTTTCGAATACAAAAATGCACAAAAAATTAATGTTTTCTTTGATTCTAAGCTTGTACACCTATATCCAAGGATACTAGATCAGATTTACCTTTGTAAATGTTCTTTTAGTGTACAAAAAGGCTTCGAAAATAAGAAGAACAAGAAGAAGGTATGATTTAAAAAAATGAAATAAGAACAAACACAAAAACTAAACAAATCACTCCCTAGCTCTTGATACCAATTGTTGTATACTTGTAATCAATAACACCAAAGAACAATAAAGAAATCTAGAGAGAGAAAGTGGTTGGGAGGATGGTTCTAGTGAGAGAAAGAAAGAAAGATTAGATTATGTGTAAAAATAAACCAATCAACACTCTCTTCATGTGTGGAGAGGGTATAAATACTCTTACTTGTGGCCGGCCATGGGCCTCATAATAGGCTTTCCATGGGCCTTTGACCCGGTTAGCTTTCTAACATTACATATGATAAATCTATGAGCTATGACTAACTATATTAGAAGTGATCGATACTTTTCGTATTCCTAACATCAAGGTACTTTTTTTCAGTCTACAAGTTATAAACTTATAACATGAAAACGTAAATATGATGTTAGATACGTGTTTTAATATGTTTACTCTTTTTTGTCTTTTGTTGTTATATTATTTCTGTGTTTACTCATTTTCTCAACATATCCTGACATATTGCGATTAAAATAGTTCAACCAGCTTCCTGATAATAAAGGAAGTGACTGATGATCATCCAAATGATAATGACGACAATATGGTTGATGATGAACCTGGAGTGGATGTCTCTAACCTTACAGGGAAACAAAAGAAATTGTTTGCGCTAAGGCTGAAAATGGTAAATATAATATATATATATCCAATTCTCTTTCCCTTGGTTATGACTTATGCGTGCAATAGTGCTCACTCTGTGTTTCTTCATATGCAAAACGAGGCAAGGAAATCTGATCAAACTGCAATGGTAGCAGAAAAGAAAATAATGAAAGCCCCAAAAGAATCAAGAGAAATTTCGAAACAAAAATGGATGGAGGAGATGAAGAAACAAATTGGAAAACTTCTTAATCCTAATGGATTGGATATGTCAAATTCATACATGTTGGATACGCAACATATGGCAAAGGCAAAGTACAAAAGGTGGAGAAGCATCCCGCTCTAGGCAGTTGGGCAATATGACCTTTTACTCCGTTCTTCATGACTACTACAAGATATTTACTACCTATTTTCGTTTTTCATAACAGACTACTATAATTATCAGCATTAAAAATTATTTGTTTATTGCCATGGTTATGTATAGGTGCGAATTTTTTAAATCTTATTATTCAATGTACATTAGTCACCAAATAAACACACTCTTATAATCAGCTTATAGTTATGTATCGGGCCGTTTGGATGTTGTTTTGTAGGTTTTAGCTGTTGTTTTTATAACTTTTAGCTGATGTTTTTACAGTAGAAATCAGGCCGTTTGGATAGTAGGAATATGTCACAAACATGGCTGTTTGGATAATCGAAATATCGAGCTTTTATGTGCTTTTTTTACAGCTTTTTCTGTTGTTTTTTACAGCTTTTATATGTTGTTTTTACAGCCTCTAAGTGTTGTTTTTTAGGTAACTGATAACGCCTTAATTATACATGTTTTCGGCGGTATTATTTATATATATTTTATCATTTCTCATGAACTTTTGATACTTAATAGCATGAGTTATATGCAGGTTCACTTGAAGTCATCCTGAGCTCAAAAAGAAACAAAGTGCAAGTGTTTATAGTTATTAGAAAGCAAGATAGAAGAAAAGAAAGGACCAAAGCTGAAAAAGACCTCAAAGTACACCGTACAAATCCTTAGTGCGCCGCACTTCATATCGAGTCCAAGAATTAAAGACTATTTAATGAAGACTACATTTACTCACTAAGTGTGCCACACATTTCCTGGAGTGCGCCGCACATCCTAGCAGCATTTATGAAATTCCCACCCACTTAGCCAAAGTACGCCACACAATATTTGTTGTGCGCCGCATTTCGACCCCCATTCAGCCTATAAATAGAGCCGAATTTCACACACTTTTTCAATATCTAAAACTCAATCTTCAACCACTATAAAATCTTGGTGTCTTGGTTTAGTGTTTTCTTTCCTTATCTCTTTACATTATTATTGTTGTTATCTAGTTTTAGTTTAGATAGTTATTGATTGTTCATATTATGAATTGGTCAAACATATAACTCGGATCTAAACATTTTTGGAAGTAAACTTTTAAAATGTAAAACAAACGTGTAAACTATTCAACCCCCCTCTACTTTCCACAATTGGTATCAGAGCCAGGTCACTCAAGATTTTTAAAATATACTGTATTTTAAAGCTTGGATCGATCTATGGATTCTGACAAATATCTAGAAGGGCAATCTATGCAAAGACCACCACTCTTTGAAAGCGATAGTTTTATTTATTGGAAGAATAAATTCGAGACATATGTTAAATCAAAAGATCTAGATTTTTGGCATGTCATTACCAATGGTGATTTTCAACCTATTGTACAAAATCCGGAAACAAAATTAGATAGGATTATCCCTTTTGAAAAACAAACCGATGATCTCAAAAAGAGACTTGCGAAAAATAATGAAGCCAAAATGGTTATTTACAATGCTTTGCCAAGAAAAGAATATGCAAGAATTTTCATGTTTAACACGGCAAAAGAAATTTGAAAAACTTTGTTAATCAACCATCAAGGTGATATCCAAGTCAAAGATAATAAGATCGAGCTTTTGGTTCAACAATATGAACAATTCGTCATTTTCAAGACTGAATCTATAGATAGTTTTTTTATTAATGCTTTTGCTAGATTTAATACTATTATTTACTAGTCTTAAAGCTCTTGATGAAGTTTTTCTAGTAATGAAGACTAACGTAAGGGAAGTTTCTTAGGGCTCTACACTCCTAAATGGAGAGCAAAGATTCACGGCGATTGAAGAGTCGCAAAGAACTTAACGTCACTATCCTATTGATGGAACTTATCGGGAACGTCAAAGTTCACGAAATGATCATCCAGACAGATTCCGAAATAGTCAAAGCAAAAGTTGAAAGGAAATCTATTGCTTTAAAAGCTAAGAAAGAATCTAGTGATTAAGAGTGTTCGACTTCCGGTAGCGAAGACGAAGAGTACGCCATGATGGTTAGAGACTTCAAGAAGTTCATTAAAAGAAGAGGTAGATTCGTGAGACAACCTCGAAACGACAAAAAGAAGTTCCAAAAAAGCCATGATGACAAGAACGGTAAAAGTGATACAAAATGCTTTAGATGCGGCGACCCAAATCATGTTATTGGAGAATGTCAAAGTACCACCAAAAAGATAATGACCAAGAGCTTTTGTCGGAGGCTCTTGGAGCGATAGCGGTGAAGAAGATGATGAGAAGGTCAAAGATGAAACGTGTCTTGTAGCTCATGTATCAAGTGAGGTATGTTTCAAATCATCTTACTTTAGTGATGAAAACTCATAAATTGATGATTTATCTTTAGACAACGAATATGATAAGTTATGCAAAATGAGTCTAAAGATAATCACTAACAACAAAAGGTTAAAAGCTACTAGAAATAGTTTAGAAAACGAGCTAGAAGACATTAAAAGATAAAAAAATATCCACACTCGAGGAAAAACAGGGAGTTGAATCTCGATTGGCAAGGTGTCATACGCTTAAATTGGATATGAAAAACTCAAAGAAGAATCCACTAGATTAAATAAATTTGAAAAGAGTACTCATTGCTTAAATGAAATGTTAAGTAGTCAAAATCCTCCGGTGATAAACTAGGTTTAAGGTTTAATTCATTTGAAGCATCATCTAGTGGAACTAAGGAAATAAAATTTGTGAAAGCTCAGAAAAAGGTGTCCTCTGATGGAGGTCCTATAAATATAGGCGACCCCCAAAGTGCCCAGGCGGCCCCTAAAATAATTATGGATTGCACCAGCTAACGCCTGGATTGGAAAAGTGTATCTTTTCAACAATACATTTTGGGGTCCTAGACCAAATACACATAATTGTAAAACAAGCCAAAGTTACCTGTTGCTCGTGACAATGAAGTTTAAAAATTCTATAGGCCAATATCAAAGTCGAGTTTCCGATTTTCAAAACCAAACTTTAGATCAAAAACTCCACCTCCTAGAAAAGTCAATAATAATTATCCTCGTGCCAAAACACCACAACCAAAAAGGAACATTGGTCAACAAAATCGACCTTATGGCTTTCTTGTAACTTGGAACAACTTTCCACGTTAAAGTTACATGCCATGGGAAATATGTTCTCCATTTCCTCTTCCCAACCAATTGCATCAAATGCAAGGGATGTTTAACACTAACCATTTTGGACCTATGAGATATTAGGGACCAAATTTTTGAGTCATTGTACTATATAAATAGATGTGCCTTAGAGTCGACTTGGAACCCGATGAATGGATCAAGGATAGTGGATGCTCTAAACATATGACGGGCAACCGAAAGCTCTTCTCTACTTACAAGGCATACAATGGAGGTAACGTCATTTTTGGTAGTAATCTTCGCGGTAACATCATTGGCAAAGGTACAATTTCTAATGACTCTCTCAAAATAGATAATGTAGAACATGTTGATAACTTAGGATTTAACTTGCTAAGTATAGGACAAATATGTGACAATAAGTGTAGAGTAACTTTCTCTGAACATGATAGTGAAATCACTAAGGACGGTAAAGTCATAGGTAGAGGTATTAGGAAGAAAGGCAAGCCAAATGATCAAATTTGTCTAGCAACGATTGATGAAAATTCCACATTGTGGCATAGGAGATTAGGTCACGCAAACATGCGTCTCATTCAATCGTTGGCTTCTAAGGAATTAGTTAGAAACCTACCTAAGCTTAAGTTTGATCAACATTTTTGTGATGCTTGCAAAATGAGAAAACAAGCTCACGCTAGTCACAAAGCTAAGAATATAGTCTCAACGACTAGATGCTTAGAACTTCTCCATATGGATCTCTTCGGTCCATCCGCCGTATAGAGTTATAGAGGAAACCGTTACACCCTAGTCATAGTAGATGACTACTCTAGGTACACCTGGACTAGATTTCTTAAGGATAAAACCGAAGCCTTCGATCAGGTAAAAATATTTAGTAGGAAAATCCAAAACCAATTAGGTTGTTCAATAGTGTCAATAAGAACCGACCACGATAGAGAATTTGATAATGATGTGCAATTTTGAGAGTTTTGTAATGACAACGGTATTACACACAATTTCTTGGCTCCACGCACTCCTCAATCAAATAGGGTGGTTGAAAGGAAAAATAGGACACTTTAAGAAATGAGTAGGACAATGTTGATATGCAGCAAATCGTTACACAAAAATTTGGTGTAACTCCGTAGATACCTTCAACCATCATTCTGACCGAATTCTCTTTAGATGCCATTCTAGGAAAAACACCTTACGAACTTTTAAGAGGTAGGAAACCTACGTAAGATTATTTTAGAGTGTTTGGAAACAAGTGCTTCATTTTGAACACCAAAGACTACCTTACCAAGTTTGACCCAAAGTCATACGAAGGTGTTTTTTAGGATATTCTCAAAATAGTAAAGCCTACATCATCCTAAACAAACACACTAGGAAAGTCAAAGAATCACTTAACGTGACATTCGATGAAACTCATCCATACTCTAAGACATCACCCTTGGTGGATGATGACTTAGATGAAGAGAGCAATTAAGGTTTACAGAAAAGAACAAACTAGAAAAACGACATTGTGGATGAAACTTTAGAGATTGATGAAATAGTCAAATTAAGGAATCTAGGAACCATCCATTAGAAAAATGTAATAGGAACCTTACCAAAAGAACCATTACGGTTACAAGCTAAAACAAAGTAAACTTCTTTTGTTTTATATCAATGTAGAACCTCAGAATGTATTTGGGCGTTGTGGAATGAAGCGTTAGGAGATGAAAGTTGGATAGTCGTCATGCAAGAAGAATTAAATCAATTCATTGCTAACGACGTTTAGGAGTTAGTTCCACAACCTAGGAATATGACAAACCCCCCCCCCCCCCCCCCCCCCCTATCATAGGAACTAAGTGGGTATTTAGAAATAAGTTAGACGAGAACGGTGTTGTTTCTCAAAATAAGGCTAGGTTAGTTGCTCAAGGCTATAATCAACAAGAGGGCATCAATTATGATGAAACTTATGCTCTAGTTGCTAGACTTGAGTCTATTAGGATATTATTAGCTTATGCTTGTGCCTTAGATTTTAAACTATTCCAAATGGATGTAAAAAGTGCATTCCTGAACGGTTTTATCAATGAGGAGGTATACATGGCACAACCTCCGGGATTCATTGATTTCGAAAAACCAGATCATGTTTATAAATTAAAGAAAGCTTTATATGGTCTTAAACAAGCACCCAAAGCTTGGTATGATAGATTAAAAGCTTTCCTTATTAAACATGAATATAAAATGGGAATGGTAGATAACACTCTTTTTACTAAGAAGAAAAGTTCAAATCTCATCATTGTTCAAATATATGTCGATGACATTATATTCGGTTCGACTTGTCAAGACATGTGTGATAAATCTGCCAAAATCATGCATGGCGATTTCGAGATAAGCATGATGGGTGAACTTAACTTCTTCCTTGGATTACAAATAAAACAAATGAAAGATGTTATCTTCTTTAATAAATATAAGTATATTAAAGAAATGCTTAAGAAGTTTGTTCTAGAAGATTCTAAACCAATGAAACCCCATGTCTCTGATACTAAACTCACGAAGATGAAGAGTGTCGAGTCGGTAGATAGTACCCAAGTATCGAGCAAGCACTATGGATGAAACAAGCTCTTATCGACTACGACGTTCGACTCGATGACGTCCCGATCATGTGCGACAATAAAGGTGCGATTGACCTTAGCAAAAACCCGGTGCAACATTCTCGAACCAAACAAATCAAAATTCGTCACCACTTTCTTCGTGATAATGTCCAGAAAGGACATATCTCAATCGAAAAAGTGCCGTTCGTCGACAACATCACCGACATTCTTACGAGACCCCTTAAACGTGAATCGTTTAACTATCTACGTCTTGGTTTAGGAATGATGGAACATACCGCTTCTCTTTCTTATGTCTCAATTCTAGTCCGAGTTCTATTCTGTGTCGTGACAACTTAAAATACTTTATCCAAAGCACTTTAAGCACTTTTAATTAGCAAAATGCAAATTAAAATGTCACTCTACCTTAAAATCATCGTCAAAACCAAGTCCAAATTCCTCACTGAGGGCGCCACCATATCCTCGGCGGCCCCCCAATATATTTAGGACCGCCTAACTATATGGGACCGCCATAAAAAAACTCGTATATTCCTCACTTAGTCAAAAAATTTCAAATCACAAAACCAAACACACTCCTTCTTCTATGTAGCGACGAAAATGAACAAAACAACTTAAAAACTCAAAATCAACCATTAAAACTAAAATTGAAGATCTAATCAACACCAATAATCACTCTTAACATCTTAAAGATCATCAATTGTAAGTCATTTCATCTATTTTCTTTCAATTTAAGTCTAGGGTTCATGATGAACACAAAAATTGAAATTGGGGATTTTCATTTTTCTTTCAATTTTGTACAATTAAGACTACTAGGATACAATGTATAACTAATATGCTTACCGTAAACATGGGATTTGCACACATTAGTGAGCTTGTTGAAAAATTGATTTTGAACCAAAACCCTAATTTTATTTTCAAATCACTCATATTAGGAACATAATAAAATTGTTGTTATGCATTGTTAATACAACTTAAAACGTTTTAAAACACATGCATAATGATCTCATGAACAAAGGTCAAGATATATAATTCATATGTATTTTTCGAGATGTTTGGATGAGTAAAATCAAACTAAGGAGCGTTTGGATTAAATCTTAAGATTTTAATTTTTAGGTCGAGTTAATCGTTACTCCACATTTGTTACATCTAGGCACACACTAGGCACGAACTCAAAATATCAACACATGTGTAAGATATTAAAATATGATTTTGATTATTTTATTTTAGGTAACAATGCCTCAAATTACCACACTAGATCATCAAAAGACCTGAAACTACATTCCATTCATATCAAATGAATTTAATCAACCCTTACAAAACATAATTGCAAGTCTGGAAAATTGATACTTTCATGAGGGTAGGGTTGTGAGTCAAAATATTGAAAACATGAGTCATATCCATGCTAAGTTTTAATCAATTGATTTTGATTGTTTGTTGAACATAAAAATTGTTCCTCATTTTGTTCACGAGTTCTATAGTCAACTAACTTTTGATTATAACTCCACGGGTCATTTTGTGGTCAACTTTGTTATACAAAGTAAGTCATTCTCATTCACTCTCGAGGAATTCGGTCAAATCTTAAAAATACCGTTGAAAGTTCAAGTGTCACACACCGACATGTGGTCACTCGACTACTTGTCAATAAGTGTTCCGAGTAAAGGTCGTTATAAAACCACTCCTCCTTCTCCAAATGTTGTCAAGTCTTTCATTCAAATTCCTCGACAAGGTCAAGTCACTCATACTAAAAACAAGAAAACCATTGTCGTCGATAAAAACAAAATCTTAACTCGCGAAATTCAACCTCATATGAAACCATAGGTTGATATCATTCGTGAAAACGCCATTTGTCTAGGAGGTCATAAGGATCATGTCTTTGCGTGTCTTTGTCATATGCTTTATTGCATTGAAACCTCCACTCGATACAATCTAGCATTTTTCATTCTCAAAAGAATAGAAAGACTCAAAACAAACCTAATGAACTCTTACTTATGGAATGCTTTTGACTAGATTGTTCAAACATGTTGTGTCCGTCTTTCCTGAGTTAGAAATCGATCACTACATCTCACATGATCGAGTCATGCATCCCCTCGCTCCTCAGTATGAGCGAATGACGCAATCGGATCATGGTAAGAAAAGACCTCCTGAATCAAATGCTAGCTCCTCCTCCACCACTTTAAATCATCCATCCTCATCTCATCCGTTGGATGATACCATTGATGAAAATGATAATGAATCATTTCATTCTAATTCTTCCTCTCCGCCCCAAAACATCTCCTCCTCGTCCAATGTTGTCTCTAGAGTTCGTCAAAACCCTCCTCATGAAAGTCATAACTTGAACACCTATCTCTCCGAAACTATAAATCTTCAAACTCAACAACGAGATGCTCATCGGGAAGGGTTAAGGTCAATTGGACAAGCTCTCAAGAACATGATGGGTGGAAAACGGAAGTGAACATGTTGGCATAACTATTAGAGACTATTATTACTATTTCTCTTATTTAATACATTATGTTTTTAATACATTATTAGGACTAGGAATGGCAAATAACAGTTACATTTGACTTGGATGACTCTCTTCATTTTATCATCCTATCAACGCTTTATGATTAGCAAATTTTATGAATGTGACATGCGAACAATGCTAATACTTGCCAAATGATTTGTATGCTAGTTTAGAACCACATATTATTGCTTGAATTATTTGATTCTTGAATTTGATAGATGCTGAAATCACTGGACTTAAGAAAATGAAAAACTAGAAATTTTCATTTTTTTAGAAAACGGCCCCCATAAATACCCGGCGGCCCCCCAATATATTTGGGACCGCCTGATGATATGGGACCGCCGCCATAGGGGAACGAAAATTTTAAGTTTGCCTCTTTTTCTGTTTCTTTGACTCTCTTACCTACATCCCCAAGCTGGCATTTCCCTGTTTAGCTAAACCATCTTTTGCATCCTTTTCTATCCAAACCATGCTTTGCCATTTTATCCTATCTTTCTCATTATTTAAATCATCAAATTCTCATACTTCACTACCACATTTACCTTCTTCATCCTCCTCTCCTTCACCATCAATGTCTTGCTCAAACCACCATTTCAACTTCTCTAGAAAACCAAGAATGTCGGTAAGACAAGTATGAAAACGCAAAACATCCACTCCAAAATCATCACCTTCTTCCCAAAAAGACTCACCTCCACTTCCTTCAAGAGTCTTTTTACAATCTCCTTCACCACCATCATACAATCCATTAAGAGATCAAATGATCAACTAACTTCACAACATTTCCACCATCCTTGATTCACACACTAACACATCCAATGCCTACATTCATGCACCACCTTCACTACCACCGCAACCAATTCATCCTCCTTCTCATGCTCAAGTTGAACTCCACTCAAGTTTTTGTCATTGTTGCAAGTTTTCTAGGCACCAATTCCACTCCTTGAGAAATAAAATCAACTTCATTCACTTTCTTCTCACTCATCTCATACCTCAAACTCATACCCCTTCAAATCATGTGTCACCAACCCTCTCCTTTTCCCTCTTTAATTAATCATTCTCATATGATTAATCTACCTAAATAATCGACCACTCATCTTTTGTTTATGGCATCTTCTACATTTCAAGAATCCACTAGTGTAGATCTATGCCTTATTATGTCTTTATTTTATGATTATCTACTTTATCTTGTAATGATTCATACAATTATAGTATGAATTTGTCTTATCTCATCTCTTATTAAGCTCTATTTTAGAATGTATTACTTGCATTTCTATGTATGAGTTTCTTTTCTTGATTTGAATAAAACTCTCTTTTGGGTGACTAGAATTCAATGTTATGATTAAAAGATATTTGTCTTGCACTTGTACCTCTAACTTTGTTTTGTAGCAAACAATTTTTGTAAGATCGATCCCTTGGTACCCCGAACGAGGGGGAGCATACATCAAGAGGATTTCTTTATATCGTCGATTTCTTTCTTCCTACAACTACTCGACGATCATCCTTTTTGAATTCGACAAAAAAGGGAGAGAAATGGAACAAAACTCATTAATAATGTGTAACTATTAATTTTATACAAAATGACTTTATATTTTGTCATCATCAAAAAGATGGGGATTATCAATACAAATAATGTCTAAAAACGTTATTTATATTTTTTGTAGGTTCTTGATTAGCTTCACTTCATAACACACAAATACAAATCGAAAATAAGAAAAGAGAAAGAGAGTTAGAGAGTTAGAGATAGATGAGAGAAAGTTGAGAGAGAATAAGAAAAAAAGATTTTTTGATATAATGAAAACTAGATATTTTCAAATGGAAAATATCTATATATAAATCCCTACGACGCGTGGGATATTTAACTAGGACCCGGGCTCGGGTTTTGTTTGGGATTAAACCCGAAACATATACAATATTAGATTATCTATCGAGCCCGATTCCCGATATTATCCTGTTACAACATTAACTAATTAAAGACCGAAGCTCCATCGTAGAGTGACCGAGCTTCCTTGTTCGACTCAATAAATTGAGGCTAACAATCTCCCCCGAAGTGAGGTCTTGAACACGGGAACGAGCTTCCTTTATTGACTCAATAAAATTGAGGCTAACAATTAATTGTAGGTTCTCGTTATACTTCACTTCATAAACGCGAAACTCGAATAAAAGAAACTAGAGAGAGAGAGAGAATCGAAATAGAGAGAGAGAGAGATGAGAGAGAGTTGAGAGAGAATAAGAAAAAAATATTTTTGATATTATGAAAAATTAGATGAAGAACATTTGTATTCGAATAAACGAATTGTTTATTTAGTATTCTCTCCTCTCTTCTTCTAAGTACAAATCTCTATTGTAATTAATCTTGTGTATTTGTGTGATTGGATAGTGTGTAAATCGTAGTGATAGATCTTGTGATTTGTAGTGATTGTGAAGTGTAGATTGGTTCTAGCTAAGATTGGACTCGAAATTTAGCATACATCGTGTCGGAAAATAACTGTAAGCGACGTGTAAATGGTTTTTCTCCGCATAAAGGAGCTTGTTGACATAGTGAAAATATCGAGTAGGATAACTCGGGGAGAAGAAATGGGTTGGCGAAGAGGTGCTTGGTGGGGGCGGGGGGGGGGGCGGGTGGGGGGGATTCGTAGCGAAACCACTATAAAATTTGGCGTCTTGGTTTGATTGTTCCTTTCTTTGTCTCTTCATATTATTCTCATTGTTATTTAGCTTTAGTTTATATTGTTATATTTTTTGTTCATATTATGAATTGGTTAAACATACAACTCGAATCTAAATATATGAAAGCAAACTTTTAAAATGTAACGACTTGTAAATATTCAACCCCCTTCTGTTTCCACATTTTGTTTTAAGACTTCTGAAGATTGTATGAATTATGACTTTTCTAAATAATTGATTAAAGCTCATATCCTATCCTTAGGACGGGGCAATTTTACGAATAATGCATGTTGTCTTGACTCCTTACCGGAAGGCTCGCTACCTCGGTGAACAAATGGCATTATTTCCCTAACAGGATACGAGTCTAAAAGGACGAGCCGGAGTGCATAGCACCGAATAACATTATTTCCTCCTAAAGACTACGAGTCTAAAGGGACGAGCCGGAGTACACAGCATCGGATGGCATTATTTTCCCCAAAAGACCATGAGTCTAAAGGGACGAGCCGGAGTGCACAACACCAAATGGCATCATTTCTCCCAAAAGACTATGATTCTAAAGGGACGAGCCAGAGTGCACACCACCAAATGGCATTATTTTCCGCAAAAGACTACGAGTCTAAAGGGACGAGCCTGAGTGCACATCTCCAAATGGCATTATTTTCCGCAAAAGGAACGAGTTAAAGGGGCGAGCTGGTGTGCATTGCACAAATGGCATTATATCCCTCAAAAGACTAGACTCTAAAGGACGAGCCGGATGTGCAAATCAACCGAATGACATTATTTCCTAAAAGACTACAATGTCTAAAGGAACAGCCGAAGTTGCACATCATCCGAATGTCGACTTTTTTGGTCCTACAAACATAAACAATAAACATAGTACACGCAAACCAAATTACAAACTTCTTCGTCTAACAAACAAAGCCAGTAGGCTAACTGATATCATAATAATAAAGCAAAAACATGGTTCCTTATTACATCACAATGGTTCAATATTCAGACAAACTATACGAATTACAAATAATACTAGGAAATTAAGTTTTCTTCTGAACGGAAGACACATGAGGGCCGGTAGAAACCTTCAAAGCCAGAACGACGAAAGTCTTGCTAGAAGGGGCAGGGTCAGGGTAAGCCTTCAGCAAATCAGCTATCGAATGGCGAAAACCACTGACAATCTTTTTAACATAGGGATACTTCTTCTCAAAGAGTTTGTCATACATGGGATATACTTTCTGTCAAAGTAAGGGTCGACAGTTCTCAACCCTATGCTGGGCAGCCATGTATCTTTTTAAGAACGCCTTCGGCCAACCCTTACTCCACCCATTGGATAGGTCATGTTAAAAGGCTCGATAGACTTTGCTTGTACTCGTGGATTGAAAGAGTCAACTAACCCAATGGGAAGCAACTTTCGGATTACAGTCAAATTTCTCAATCTCTGCTTGGCTTAGCCTGAAGTTAACAAGCTTCTCTTTTTTGCGGGCCCTATACGGACTAATATCCTTCGGCATAAACAAGGGCCGGAGTCCTTTAGCAGTGTGACCTCTCAACTCTCAAATTCGGAGAGCTGAGTCCCTATTAATGCTTGAAAATTCATTTTTTTCTCTTTTTCTAGTGATTGGAATTTATCAACACGGTCGGCATGTTCCTCTTTTAACCCTGTGTAGCGATCAGTCATGTCAGTGTAAAGCTTGGCATTGTGCTCCAGATCTTGTCTAGCGGTAACCAATTTCCTGACAGTATCAGAGCATTCCCTATGAGCCTCGGCTAACTTAGTATAGTCGTCTTGAAGGTTTTCAAAACTCTTCAAATTATCAGCCTGAGCCATAGCCCATCGGACCAAACTGAACCAAGCTCTCTCAAGAGCAATCGGATTGGTCAAAGCGTTTAACTATTTTTGAGCAGCTGGAAGAGCCAGATGAACCATAAGCTCTCGACACCACATAGGAGAGTCAACACGACATCTTCGGGGAATTGCCCATTTAGGAACGTAAACGTCTTGGGAACGAGAGGACTCACCTTCATCAGCATGCAAACATATAGAGAAAAAGGAAAGAAAAACTAAGCAAACACACAAATATATAGGAACGGAACACCCCGAATAAGACAAGATATGTATATCGTGTAAAATTGTTCTTGGTTGAGATAGGGTTTTCCTAGCAGCGGGACTATGATGAGTAGAATGACCAGCCAAAGAGGAAAGAAATACCTTAGTCTTGTCAGCATTCAAGTCCCTTCCGTACTGATTCACGAAGGACTCCAGCCAGAGGCTATTCGTCTCCTCATGGTCATTATCAATGTCAATATAATTGTAAACTAATTTATTGGCCTAGCCATAAGGGAAATATGAACTGAGTGATTCCCATGAGACTCATCGGCCTTAGTACCGATGTTTGAAAGATTCCCAGCAACGTTATCGGTAGGCCCCACTGTTCTGAGGGGATTCGAAGAAGAAACATTCTTAGAGGAAGCCGACCCACCTTTCCTGACAGCAGGAACTTTCTTCCTTTTTGTTTTAGGTTTTGAACCTTCCCCCTCGTCTCCACCCCTTTTCCTACTCTCTTTCCTTTTGGCAGCCGCTCGGGCTTTCCTCTCCCTAGCAGCAACGATCTTAGGATCCTCCACTTCAACCTCCCGTTGGAAGTCAGTTTTTTTTTGAAAGAGCTTGATCTACCAGAAGAAGAGGGGTAGTATGTTGTGCCATCAGATCCTTGCTAGAAAGAGCAGTTCCTTGAACAATTGAAGCATCTGAAAGAAAGGGAAACACAAGTACTCAAACATGATGATCACTGAAAAAGAAAGAGACAACAAGAAAATACAACGTTAAAGGATGTCAAAACAGTCTTACATATATAAAGATAAAGTCACAAGTATATTACCATTCCCTTTGGTATCTTCGAAAATGGGATGGAAACCCGGGAAGTCCCATGTAGTAGTTAATCCACCTCTAAAGAGAAGATCGACGGGCACCGGTCGAAGGTCTATAAACCTCTTGGTAAGTTTTTGAACGTCTAAAATACTAAAAGTCAATCATCCGGGACGATTCTTCCCCCCCCCCCCTAAAGGCTAGCATAAGAATGGCCCTCTTATCAAAAAGTAGAACCTTTTTTCCACCTTTCTTCCAGAAACAGGTTCTCGGAACACTCTGTCTGAAAGACCTTTTCCCCCCTTTCTCAGGAAGAAAACGATGTACCTGTTTACTAACCTTGTAGAAAACACGGAAGAGGTTCACGATGGGAACAATACCTAGACTCCGACAATACAACTCAAACATGGTCAACCGGTTTAGACCCAAGGGCACAAACTGAGAGATATGTACATGAAAATGCTTGATGACGCCCAACAGGAGGGTAGAAAAAGGAACCCTTATCCCCGAAAACTCAAAAAACTGTTCATATAAACCTATGACTTCCTTCGGTAACTAATCTATCGTCCATCCTTCAGACGAAGCACATGGGTGTAGGTCTATGGAATTCCATGCCGCAACGCTAAAGATTTAACATCCTTGAAGCATGGTATATTCAGACAAGACATATCAAACTGGCCATCACAGTGACCTCGGCAGGTTGGATCTTCCATGGCAGAATAGGGCTTCTCGACCATTTTCTTCCAATGAGTTCGTCAAGTGATAGAGTTGTTAGATTCTTTGATTCTTCAATCGCCGTGACTTTTGCGCGCCATTTAGGATGTAATGCCCTAAGTAATTTCCTAACACGATTCTTGCTAGAAAAACTTTCATCAAGTGCTTTTAGACTAGTAATAATAGTGTTAAATTTAGCAAATACATTATCTATTGACTTCTCTTCCGGAATCATAAATTTTTCATATTGTTGAACAAGAACTATTTTATTAGCTTTGACTTAATTATTACCTTGATAAGTGATTAACAAAGTATCCCAAATTTCTTTTGCAGTTTGACACATAAAAATTCTTTCGTATTTTTTACGTGGCAAAGCATTATAAATTACCATTTTAGCTTCATTATTTTTTGCAAGTTTCTTTTTAAGATCATCGTTTTGTTTATGAAAAGGTACAACTTCATCCTTTTTAGTTTCGGGGTTATTTTGAATAGGAGGAAAATCACAGTCAGTAATAACATGCCAAAGATCTAGATCTTTTGACTTCACATAAGTTTCGAATCTATTTTTTCAATAAATAAATCCATCACTTTCAAATAGTGGTGGTCTTTGCATAGATTTCCCTTCTAAATATTTTTTCGATTTCATAGATCGATTCAAGTTTTAAAATACAATTTATTTTAAAAATCTTGTTTGACGTAGCTCTGATACCAATTGTGGAAAACTAGAAGGGGGGTTGAATAGTTTACCGCTTTTTAATTTAATGTTTATGTTTGTAAATAAAAACTTAAATTCGACTTTATGTGAATTCAACACTTGCACAATATAAACAATATACTTATCTAAACAATTAATAGGATAGTATGAGCAAATAAGGTAAGACAAGAGATAAGAGTAAGAACAATCAAACCACAACGCGAGGATTTATAGTGGTTCGGTAACGAAGCACCTCTTCGCCCTACTCTACTCCTCGAGCACCAAACTCGAGAGTTTTCTTCACTATGTCAACAAACTCCCTTATGACGGAGAAAACCGTACACAACTTTCGCTTATATCAATTTCCGACACTAAGCTAGATGTCGAGTTCTAATCTTAGCTAGAACCAATCTATCACGACTTCACAACTTCTTCACTACTTTCACGACTTCACAACACAACTTCACAACTACACAACTTCTTAACACCTTAGTTTTTCTTCACACCACTACTTCACTTCTACTTTCACACTTAACTATCACAACTTGGATGAATCACTAGATTCAACTATACTTACAACAATCACAAAGACTTATCTACTACACAACTTTACAAGATTTACAAATGATTTACAAATTGTGATATGGATGCAACAAGATTGCAATACACACTTGAGGTGTAATACTTTTTCACTTGATGATGAAAGTATTCTTCTCTTGCACTTGAGAAGTTGAGCTTGGATCACGTGAAAACAAAGCTTTATGATTAAATGATCAAAGGATTTTAATAAGATGTGTGGGCTGTTTTAGATCAGAAAGAATGAGTGCAAAAGGTGAGAAAATAGTGAAAAAAAGTCCAGTATTTATAGGACAAACTGGAGGAGCGTCTACCTATGGGCGGTCTCCTTAAATAGGTGGGCGGTCCCCTTAAAATTAAGGAGGCCGCCCGTGTATTTAAGGGGACCGCCCTAGACTAGGGGCTCCCCAGTTTGTCTTTTGTGTAGGAGGAATTTTCTGAAACTTTTCTAGCCGTTTTAGATCCGAAAATTTGAATTTCAAAATGTTTATTTTTAATAAAACATTTTTTTTAATTGTAGAAAATATTTTGTAATGTTTATAAAAATGTTTACAACATTTTATAAAAGTGTGAGTTTAATAAAAATTTCATTTGATCATAAAATGCATTAAGCATTTATTTATTCATACATTTAAGTGATATAATTTTTAAAATGAAAATTTACTACTAATTACTTGTTTACGTTTAATTTTACATTGAACATTTTTATATTTTGTGATTATCAAAACGTAAAGATGTGAAAAATATTAATAATGTTTTTAGGCATTATTTTTATCAACAACATTATTAAAGAAGGACGTCTTTTCCCCACTTGACCCTTTATCTTTTGGGGAAATCATACCTGCTTTCTCTTCTCCCCCCTTATTTGTAGAATCAAACATAAAGGGCATCGTCGAGAATTGCATAGTAAAATCGCCGGAATAAATGCCCCCCTTGATGTGTGCTTCCCCCTCTATCGAGGGACACCACGGAATCGAGCTAATGGTTTTCCTCGGCTAACAAAAACGAGTTAGAAAAACATGTAGCAATAAGGAACAAAAATGCATAAATAATAATGCAACCAACAATAATCATCCATTAAAAATAAAATAGTATGTGAACCACACTCATGCATACATAAGGAAAATGCTAACATACATGAAATTTTTAAACTACAAAAAGTACTATAACTAGTAAAAGCTCCATAGGACTTGCTTGCAAAATGGTAGATGAACAATTATTTGAGAAACTAAACATAGATTGTGTTTAGTTTTGGGAAAGATTGAGAGTTGGTTGGGATGTATGTATGTTGGAGGTTGTGATAGCATATTTTCAATATATGAAAACAATATATTTAAAGTTCATCCCTTAACCCAAAAATGAGGTTCGTTGTGGGAATCCAACAAGACATGAATCACCATGCCTTCGAGTAAATTCCCAAGGGAAACGGGAATGACCAAAGAATAGGTGTGAAGGTAGATGGAGTATCAAATTGGACATCAATGGGGTAATTGGTGAAGGGTGAGAGTGATGTTTCATTGATGCATTTCTTGAGTTGGAAGGTGGTGAAGAAACTCTTGTAGGGAGGAGATGTTGGTGGGTTTCAAGTAACCCATTGGGTGAAATTGATTGTTAATGAGGTTGGTGATTTGGGTATGTAGACAATAAAGGAATGACGAAGTATCTGATGGTTGATCGGTGTTTTGAAGGTGCATTAGGACATTAGGTGATGAGAGTTGAAGTTAGGTATCAGTTTTTGTGTGAAAAAAAAAAACAAAAAAAGAAATACATCTGGTGTAAATCCACAAATAATTATTTTGGTGGAAATGATGTTGATTTTGGTCTCTTGGAGGCATTGGAAATTGGAAGTTTCTAGTGGATGCCATGGATGTTGATATTGTAAGTGTATGAAGAGGAAATGATTTTTGTGATGATCATTTGGAAAGGGATTTATGGAAAGAAATGTATGAAAATGGGAATGAGGTTTGGAACTAGTTTAAGTATTACCACATTGTAGTTCGAGCAGTCTGGCAAAGATTAAGCTGAGACTAGGTAAAAAGGGTCAAAAAAGCAAGAAAAATATTATTTTACACCGTGATTTACTATGTAGGGCGGTCCCCTTAATTAGGGGTCGTCCCATAAAAATAAGGGGCACGCCCGTATATGAAAAATGGGGCCGCCTTCTGTTGTTTACTTCTAATTTTTCATCAGAAAAAACGATATTTCTCATAATTTTTTGTGAGAGGTAATTTCTTTTTGGTGGTTTTTATTTGCAGCAAAGCCCTATTGAGTTTTATAGCACATTTAATCATATAACACGCAATAAACACATCAAATCATGAAAACCAAAAATAGCATACTTTTGATTAAATCACACGACAACCAATGGTTTTTAAATCATCATAGCCAGTAAGTATCTAAAAATAACCAACACCTAATCTTGTTCGAATAAATTGGATAATCACCACACAAGTTGTTTATAACATACACATAATCAAGTTAAACATTGTCTCAAACTACATTTAGCTATCTATCTAATTTCATTCCTATGTCTTCACTTCTTCTTCTTGCTAAACACTCCCTTTAGTGAATTTTCAAATGATTTGAACCCTCCGCACATCTTCTTATGCTGATTTGGTTGCGTTTGGTTTAGCAAGGTGGTTTTGTCCGTTCAAGGGAGTTTCATCGGTTTGTTCGAAGAGGGAGGCATTTGGTAGTTTTGGTAGTTGACTGGATGAATAGAGTTTAAGAATAGGTGGTAGGAGATGGAGTACTTGCTCCGAGAAGTTTCGACATCAGCATCATCATCGTGTTGATGAGATAACGTTGCCTTGTTATGAGACAGGATTAAGAAGATTATGGAATGACTTGCCTTGCCCACGATCATTCGAGGTCATCGAGTTTGTTTAAGGGCAAGAGGACGCATGACTCGCTCACAATGTCCGTAGATGCCACATTGTCAAAGAGTGAGTATAACTTTTTTCATGACATGTTGATAGAGACGAGTTAGAAACATGCCATATGGAAGATTTCCGGTTGGAGTATTTCTAGCACATTAGATTCTTTTGACAAAGAAATAAGCAAGATTGTATTTTTCTTCGGCAACAACACAATACAACATGTGAGCAAGATAAGCGGGGAGACGGTCCCGATGTCCTCCTAGTCCGAACACCATTCTCCTCCCGAATGAGTTCTTCCCATTGCTTCATGTCGGTATAGTTCTTTGATGAGAATTTGATTTGGTTTTAAGAGACGGTTTGGCTTTATGGTACTGTCAACCAAGACCGTCCAATTCAAGAAGTCGGACGAATGTCGTCGGAGTGATGAAGATCATGCAATATGGTCCCAACTCGGTTTCTTTGAGAAATACTCAAGAGATGCCAGAGGTCCCATTCGTTTGTAAAACCTTGACATTGTATGAATTTTAAGGATTTTGACCGAATTGAGGCGAGAGTGAAGTTATGAAATCGGTGTTAATCATAAAAGATAAATAAGATATGCCATATTCATCGGTTTTGTACCGTTAATGACTATAGAAGTCTAGAATAAATCTCCAGAACAATCGTTCGTTGATTTGAAAGAGACTATTGACGCGGATGTTAGTAAAAGGGACGCTCAATATTATGGATTTAGTATTGGCTTGATCAATAACAAGAACACACCTTCGTGAAATGTTGCGTTTTCCAATAGTTTGTAGAATTGGCAATAGTAGGGGGATGCCGAGAATTTATGGAAACTATTTGGGATGTAGGATTTTTAGTTGGAAGATATATGTTGGAATAACTTTTAGCATTTTTGTCACCTAAACAAGTTATCCACAACATAAAATGTAAAAAAAATATAATAAAGAAAATAAAATGAAGTTTTCAAAAATGACGAATGTGGGACAAGGATTACTTCGATTCTAAAAACCCTAAGAAGTGATCCACTATGATTCCTTAATTATTTTTTACTTAAGCAGGATGTCGACGAATATAGATTTAGATTATAATATTTGCAACATCAAGACATTGACTCAAACACTTCCTTATAGATATACAATTTGTTTTAAGCTTGTCAAAAAATATACGTTAATTGTATATTTTTGTTGACAAGTATAAAGTTTTATTATTTTTGACTTGACAAAAGTTAAATAGTATTTGTTTTGACTCAAAACCATGTTTTAAAATATTAAACCAAACGCCCCTTTATTTTATACCTTTCATAAAATGTATCAATATATATATATATAATGAATTATATATCTTGATGACTTATACAGTTAGTGATGTTTATACAAGTGACAAAACTATAAGATGGTCATTTTGACTCTAAAACTTGATCTAAGAAACGAGCCAAACCCCTTATTTTTTATTAGAATTTTACTCATTGATTGAAATATATATATTATGTTTTTAAGATGAATAATACTTATTATTTTTATTCAACAGTTTTGCATTAATTCAACAATTGTAAGTTTTAAAATGCATAATGCAAAAATTCGCTATAATTTCATAGAGCATAACATGTTTCTTAAATTTTTTTGACTCAAGGCTTGATATTATAAAGGAAGTTAACCTCTTACGGAACCGCGGTATCGATTTAATGAGCTTCTTACAAAGAAAAATGGGTAATGGTGAAGAATCTTTATTTTGGAACGACAAATGGAGGGGCGATAATACCTTAAAAATATCTTTCCCTCGTGTATACTTGCTTGGAACCAGAAACATATTACTGTGGCTCATAAATTATCCCATTCCGAGTTGTCGTCTTCTTTTCGGAGAATGCCTAGAAGTGGTATTGAAGAGGCCCAATATAAACATCTTATTGAATCTGTTCAAGGAGTCTCCCTCACTAATGCTAAGGATACTTGCAGGTGGACTTTGAAAGGTAGCGGTGAGTTTTCTGTTTCATCTACAAGGAAATACATCGACGATGAGACTTTGGCTGTGGTTTCAACCAAAACTCGTTGGATCAAAGAAGTCCCGATTAAAGTGAAGATTCTCGCTTGGAAGGTGAAAATTAACGGGCTCCCAACTCGATTGAATTTATCCAAGAGAGGTATAAGTTAATGACTACTCGATCTTAATTCCCCTATGCGAGCACATGTGGAATCTGTTTAGCCATACTTCTTCACTTGTCAGTTTATTCCGCGGGAGATTTTAGGAAAATTTTGAGTGTGGCAGAATTGATGTTTACGGAAATTCTGTTACGAAGAATGGCTTCATTGGTTATAAAATATTCGTATATCTTTCTAATCACAAAAAAGCTTCTGGAAGGAGTTTGCTTCATTTTGTGGTGGCATGTTTTGGCAATTCCCCGAAATTAGTCATATTCGGACCCCTCTCGTCCGTTGAAGGCGTCCCTCCTCGATGAAGTAATTGCTAGTTCTTTCCATTGGTGTAAACATAGAAGTAAATTTTCTTTTAGTTGTAAATGGATTAAGAATCCTCATCTGCATTTCTTTAATCAGCTCCTTGCTATCGTATTATTTTCAAATAAAATTCCGTCGTTTCAAAAAGAAATAAGTGTTTTGAATTCAATTCTACTCAATGTTGTAGTGTTTCCTATGAACTACGGGTATCATTGTATTTATGGAAATCCTAAACCAAACTAAGAATTATGAAAATAATTAAAAACACCCAATTTTGATTAGAAACAAAATTGGATGAAATCAAACAAAAGAAGTTGAAAAACTTACAATGGATGTTGTTGATAGACCTGTGTTTAGGATTTGGTGATTTGCGGTTTTGATGTTTGAAGGTTTTGGTGATGGGTTTTCGTTTACAACAGTGGGAGAAATAAGGGAAAAAATAAATGTTTGTATGGTAATTTAGACCTGTAAGGGGGTGTTTGTTTTCACAGATAGGCGGTCCCCTTAATTAATTAAGGGGCCGCCCTTTTTACACGGCCGGTCCTCTTAATTTTAAGGGGGCCGCCACCTGAAAAAAAATTTTCTTTGAATTTTGGCCAGTTTTGTGAGAATGAGTATTGGCAATTTTTAATTAACCCATTGTTTAATTAAAAAGTTTATCGACCACTTCGAACGAGATAATCAAGAATTCAATCATAAACAACTTTGGTGGACTAGACCTTCATGTGAACATGATGAAGTTTAATTCTTTTCTTCAAAAAAAAAATTATTGATACTATTTTATGAAATGGAAAAAGTCGATATTGTGAAGATGAGATATTGGAATGGAGTTGAGAACTTCCAACAAGGTGATTTGATAAGACGTATTTGAGGCGAGCTCGAGGTGTAAGGGGTTTGTTTCTCCATAGTGGTTTAAGCAACTTTTCCGATGCAAACTAATCCTAACTTCTAATGTTAATTATTATCCCTCACTCACTTTTCTTCGTCTAGCTGAGTTCGTTGGCCATAGAAAAGATTTTCCATTCATAGAGGTTCAATGGATAATCCATGTGAAAAAAAAATGGTTCCTAAAGACAAATACTTTTAAGACTAGAAAGCCAACAATGGCATTTCTATTGACTTACCATAATCCTAACTATCACGAATACTTTAGTATAATCATATACCAATCTATAATTTAATAATTAGAGAGTGAGAACGTACCTTAGCCTTCAAGAGAAATCACTTTAAAATCTTCCAAGGTAGCAGTCTTTAAGATAGGATTTATGGAACATCCAATATGAGTTCCTTCAATTTGATTGACGAAAGCAAATGATGCTTGTAGATGATTAACCTCGAAAGATATGATCATTTAGCCATTTGGTCCCCATTGTTTCATAGGGACGTAGTTATTGTTTTCGACATGTTTTGCACCTGATTCGAACACATGCACGTGAACATCTACCACATTGAGTAAGGCCTTGGTTGGTTTGGATGATATATCACTTTGTTGATTAGTGTTTAGAGTAATTGGTCTAAACATAGGCCTCGTCCTAGGTTTAGGTGTTTTTTGAAACGAGGATGAAAGTTTTCCTTTCTTTCTCGATGAGGTTTTTAGACCTCCATTGTGGGTTTACTAAATTCCGACTCCGGGTTTTTAAGGAGGTTTGTACAAACGTTTTTACCTCATCACACTTGCAATAGGAATTTAGTATTGTTGTATAAGTATAAACTTGGTTTTTGATTTGGGTTTGATTCTATCAATTTTTTCTTTCGACTCGACTATCTTGGGCCTTTTACAAACTTACTTGTTTGGTTTCGCAAGTGACTCTTTGGTACAATTAAACAACCTAACCAGGATTTATCTCTGGAATTCTTTTTTGGAGAACTTTATTATTTGCTTAAGTGAGTGACTAACTACTACATAAATTGATTTAGTCTAGATATTTCTTTTCTAAGCTTCTCATTTTTAAACTTAAGGTCTTGACATAATTTACATTCTCTATTTACTTCCTTACCTTTTTCTAACCTAGATAATTTATCTTTTAATTCTAGTGCTTCATTTTCTAATTCTATTTTAGCTTGTTTTAGAGTTTTATTTTTAGCCATGACTTTTAGTCCTAATTTGCATAGTCTACTATATTCACTATCTAAGTCATTTTCGTCTAGTGATGATTGGTCATCACTAAAGTATTCGGGTTTGAAAGTACCCCATCATTGGAAGCTTAGCCATAAGACTCTTTTCATCATTTGTCTTCTTCTTCTCTTACACTTTCGTCCGCTATCACTCCAAGATCCTCCAACAAACGCTTTTTGATTTTGATATCTTGATAGTTTTGGACATTCCTCACGATGAGATGATTTGGATCTCCACACTTAAAGCATTTTCTTTCGCCTTTGCCATTTTTGTCGTCTTTATTTCTTTGGAATATTTTCTCTCTTCAAGTGGTTGTCTTACGAATCGTCTTCGTCTTTTGAAGAATTTCTTGAAGTCTCTTACGGCCATTGCGTATCATCAACTTCACTATGGGAGGTTAGCTTATCATCACTCTAGATTCCTTTCTAAGCTTTCAAGGCAATAGATCTACTTTGTTCTCCTTTTTGCTTTTTGACGGTTTTCGGGATTTTTTTAATTACTTCTTCATAAACCTTTAAAATTCCAATGATTTCGTCAAGTGAAAAAGTTGTAAGATACTTTGATTCTCAATCGTCTGACTTTTGCGCGCCATTTAGATGTAATGCTAAGTAAATTCCTAACATAATTCTTGCTAGAAAAACATTTCAACAAGTGTATTTGGGACTAGTAATAATAGTGTTAAATTTAAGCAATGCAGCATATATCTATTGACATCCTCTTCCGAATCATAAATTGTCTCAATTGTTAAACAATATCTATTTTAATTAGCTTTGACTTGATTATTACCTTGATGAGTGATTAACAAAGTACGCCAAATTTTTCTTTTTGCGGTTTTGACACATAAAATTCTTTCGTATTTTTTAACGTGGCAAAGCATTCATAATTTACCAATTTTAAGCTTCATTATTTGTTGCAAGTTTTCTTTTTAAGATCATTCGTTTTGTTTATGAAAAGGTACAAACTTCATACCTTTTGTGGTTTTCGGGATTATTTTGAATAGGAGGAAATCACCGTCGGTAATTAACATGCCAAAGATCTAGATTTTTTTTGACTTCACTAAGCTTCGAATCTATTTTTCCAATAAATAAAACCTTCGCTTTCAAATAGTGATGGTCTTTGCATAGATTTCACTTAAATATCTTTTCGATCAATAGACCGATTCAAGTTTTAAAATACAATTTTATTTTAAAAATCTGTTTACGTAGCTCAATACCAAATTTGTGAAAAACTAGAAGGGGGTTGAGATAGTTTAACCGCTTTTATTTAATGGTTATGTTTTGTTAATAAAAACTTAGATTCGACTTTATGTGAATTCAACCTTGCACAATATAAAAAACTATACTTATCTAAAACAATTAATAGGATATATGATCAAAATAAAGTAAGACAAGAGAGAAAGTAAGAACAATCAAACCACAACGTGGGAGATTTATAGTGGTTCGTAACGAAGCACCTCTTCGCCCTACACTACTATCTATCGAGCACCAAACTCGAAGTCGATGATTTCTTCACTATTCAACAAACTCCTTATGGCTGAGAAAACCGTGCACAACTTTCGCTTAGATCAATTCCGACACTAAAGCGAGATGTCAGTTCTAACTTAGCTAGAACCAATCTATCACGACTTCACAACTTCTTCACTACTTTCACGACTTCACAACACAACTTCACAACGACACAATTCTTAACAAACCTTAGTTTTCTTCACACCACTACTTCACTTCTACTTTCACACCTAACTATCACAACTTGGATGAATCACTAGATTCAACTATACTTACAACAATCACAAAGTTTTATCTACTACACAACTTTACAAGATTTACAAATGATTTACAAATTGAGTGATATGAATGAACAAGCAGCAATACAACAACTTGAGGTGTAATACTTCTCACTTGTTGAATGGAAGTATCTTTCCTGCACTTGAAAGTTTTGGAGCTTGGATCACTTGGAAAACAAAGCTTTGAATAGATGATCAAAGGAAATTTAATAAAGATGTGTGTGCTTTTTAGATCAGAAAGAATTAGTGCAAAAGGTGAAAAATTTGCGGAAAAAATCCAGTATTTATAGACAACTGGAGGAGCGTCTACCTATGCAGTCACCTAAATAGGTGGGTGGTCCCCTTAAAATTAAGGGGGCCGCCCGTGTATTTAAGGGGGCCGCCCTAGACTAGGGGCTCCCCAGTTTGTCTTTTGTGTAGGGGAATTTTTCTGGAACTTTTCTAGCCGTTTTAGGTCCGAAAATTTGAATTTCAAAATGTTTATTTTGAATAAAACATTTCTTTTTAATTGTAGATAAATGGTTTTGTAAAGTTTATAAAAATGTTTTACAACATTTTAGAAAAGTGACGTTCGAATAAAAAATTTTTCTTTGATCATAAAATCATTAAGCATTTATTTATTCATACCTTTAAGTTATATAATTTTTTTGAAATGAAAAATTTACTACTAATTTACTATGTTTTTACGTTTAATTTTACATTGAACATTTTTATATTTTGTGATTATCAAAACGTAAAGATGTGAAAAATATTAATAATGTTTTTAGGCATTATTTTTATCAACAACATTATTAAAGAAGGACGTCTTTTCCCCACTTGACCCTTTATCTTTTGGGGAAATCATACCTGCTTCCGGAAGCAGGCAACTTGCCTGCTTTCCTTTGAAAAAAGGAAGCACCAGATCCACTGTTCAAACTTCAGGGACCAAATACGAACATAATTTTTAATTTTTTTCAAAGGATTGCCTGCTTCCGGAAGCAGGTATGATTTCCCCTTATCTTTTATATCCTATCTGTATTAGTTAAGAAGCCTCTAGCTGGCATGATAAACATTGTCACTTAAAGACGCAGGCAGGACAAGGATTCCCAAAGTTAGAGGCGACAATTTTTGTATAATAATGTGTGAATACACTCATGCATACATAAGGATAATAAATAACTGATAGCATACATAAAATTTTTTTAAACAGACAAAAAAATCCTATAAATAGTAAAGCTATATTAGGACTTGCTGGCAAAATGGGTGGATGAAAAAATTATTTGAGAAAACTAACATTGTGTATGTTTAGTTTAGGAAAGATGATGGAGGTGGTGGGATGATGGTTGTTGGTGGTTGTGAGAGCATATGTTCAATATATTAGAGTTCATCTCTCAATCCAAATATGAGAGTACGATTGTGTATGCAACACAAACATGAATCTTCATGTGCCTCAAAAAGGTTATAAGGAATAGGATGATCAAAGATAGGTGATGGAGTATCAAATTGGACATCAAGTGGGGTAATTGGTGAAAGGGTGAGAGTGATGTCCATTGATGCATTTTCTTGAGTTGGAGGTGGTGGAGAAACTCTTGGAGGAGGAGATGTTGGTGGGTTTAAGTAACCATTGGGTGAAAGTGATGTTGATGAGGTTGGTGATTTGGGTATGTAGTCAATTGAGGATGAAGAAGTATCTTTGGTTGATGGTGTTTTGGAGGGTGCATTAGGAGCACTAGGTGATGAGAGTTGAAGTTTAGGTGATGGAGTTTTTGTGTCATCTTGGGTTAAATCCACAAACAATTGTTTTGGTGGAATGATGTTGATTTTTGGTCTCTTGGAGGCTTTGGAAATGGAAGCTCTAGTGGATGCCATGGATGTTGATAATGGTTGATGAATGATGAAGAAGATGGTGTATTGGAGATGATCATTTGGAGGGGATTTATGGGAAGGAAATGGTTTAAAAATGGAATGAGTTTGAACTAGTTTAAGTTATTCCAAATTATGTTCGAGCATTCTGGGCAAAGATAGCTGAGACTAGGTAAAAGAGGGTCAAAAAGCAGGAAAAATACTGTTTTACCCGTGATTTGCTAGGGCGGTCCCCTTAATTAGGGGTCGGTCCCCTTAAAGATAAGGGGGCCGCCCGTTATGAATTAAGGGGGCCGCCCTCTGCTGGTTTCCATTTTTCACAGAAAAACGATTTTTCTCAGAATTTTTTGTGAGAGTATTTCTGTTTTGGTGGTTTATTTGCAGCAAGCCCTATTGAGTTTTATGAGCACATTTAATCATATAACATGTAATAAACACATCAAATCATGAAACCAAAGTAGCATAAGTAGTTGATTAAATAAAACATCCAAAGGTTTAAATCATCATAGCAAATAAGCATCTAAAGATAACTAATAACCAAGTCTTTTCGAATAAATCGGATAATACACACACTGTTGTTTAGAACATACACTAATCAAGTTAAAAATTGTCTTAATCTCATTTGCTATCTAGCAAATTTCTCTCATATGTCTTCACTTCTTATTTTGCTTAAACACTCCTTTTAATGCCTTTCCAAATGACTTGAACCCTCCGCGCATCTCCTCATGCATTCGTTGCGTTTGGTTGAGCAAGGTGGTTTGTCGTGCAAAGAGAGTTTCATCGGTTTGCTCGGAAGAGGAAGGCATATGGTAGTTTTGGTAGTCGAGTGGATTAAGAGAGTTAAGATAGGTGGTAGGAGATGGGGTACTAGCACGAGATGCACCATCATCCTCATCATCATCTCCTTGGTGAGACGAAGATCCAAGGTTATGATGGGCGGCGGTTGAAGAGACGGAGTGACGATCTTTTCCACGATCACTTCGGGGTCGATGGGTTTGTTTTAAAGCAAGTGGACGCATGACTCGTTCAACAACATCATAAATGCCATGTCAAGATAAGGATACGTTTCCTTGACGTGTCGATAAAGACGAGTTAAAAACATGCAATATGGAAGATTTGCGGTTGGATTGTAGGATCCCGTAATCACTTCACTTCATATAACGAACCACGAATCGAACTAGAAAAGAGAAAGGAGGTGAGTTGTTTTAGAGAGAGAAAGAAGAGAGAGAGAGAGAGATGAGAGAAAAGAGAAATGGAATTATTTCTTAGATATTTTGAACAACTTACTTTTCCAAGTGGAAAAGTTCCTTATATACCCCGACACTTAAAAGTGACGAGCGGGATATTTAACTAGGACCCGGGCTCGGGTTTTGCTTGGGATTAAACCCGAAACATATACAATATTAGATTAACTATCGAGCCCGATTCCCGATATTATCCTATTACAACATTAACTAATTAAAGACCGAAGCTCCATCGTAGAGTGACCGAACTTCCTTGTTCAACTCAATAAATTGAGGCTAACAATCTCCCCCGAAGTGAGGTCTTGAACACGGGAACGAGCTTCCTTTATTGACTCAATAAAATTAAGGCTAACAATCTCCCCCGAAGTGAGTTCATTGATGACACTCCTTCATGAGATCAGTGAGATTGCTTTTGTCGTTTAAGCTCGAGTGTTCTTGGTCTTTGTCTTCGTTGGTAAGCTGATTCCTCATGCTTTGAGATCGAGCTAAGCATCTTGCGATCTTGTGTCTTTGACCAACATGCTCATACTATTGCATTATCTTGAAAGCTTTATTTCAGAGTTTGCGGAAGTCTTTGTCTTTAAATCTTGAGCTTTCTAGATAGTATGTCTTCGTAGATTGAGCATTTGAATGGGATTGAGGTTGCCGTTACCACCGTTTGACCTGCAGGTTTACGTTAGTGATAAACGAGAAAATTGATTTGAAAATCAATCGACGTGTCACTCGTTAAAGAGTTTTTGTAACACATCGAGAGTGTTATGTTTTTATCAAAATTCATCAACCGTCAATTCATTTACTGGACCAAATCGATATCCAGTTGTCACAAGTTTGATTCATATAGAATCTCGCAAGTCACCTACCAAGAGCTTGTTTGATGCTGGCTCAAGCAGGATGTTCTGGCAAATATCACAATGATATTGCGTAGGACTCTTGATAACAGCTTGTGAACCTGATGATGTTCAACAAGTGTTTGAAATGGAATGTGTCCTAACGAGATTTTGATTGATCTTTTGGCTCTAGACTCGATTAGTGCATTTTGGTTTTAGTACTCAGGAGCGCTGGAGTTAATTGACACTATTCAATATCAACAATCTCGGAGTGAGATGTCAATAGATAACGTGTGTATCTCCGTGACAAATGAGACAAGTTTCTGTTGAGAGAAACCCGAATGGCTGAGAAGGGTTGTGCATTGCATCACTGGGTCCATGATGTCGTTTTCAATGTCAGCAATCAACTTGTGATTCTGACAGCATATGTATTGACCCGGTTTTCTCGCTAAGTTTGGGTAGAGTGGCTTCTTTCTTTAGTCCTTTATCCATACATTTATTTTCATTCGTCAACGCCTTCAACGCTTACCAGGGACGTCATTACTAAACACGTGTTGTGATTGTTCCAGTGTTAAGCTCTATCTTAGTTGGCATAATTCCATATACATTAATTCCAATCATACCTTAGGACTGCTATTTCTACTTTGGGATTCTTCTTGGGTGATCTCCGGTTTGGTTGGATCTAGGATTGATTCATAACTAACCACACTTTTGACTTCAGAATCGTCGTGAAAATAATATGTTGTGAGTTATAAGATCAACCTTAAAACCTTTTCTTACTGTTCAGCACATTATGTCGAATAGTCATATTTTAATTACTTTTCTCCCCTTATTTTAATAATAAACACTTAGTTTTGAATACCTTGTGAGTTAAAATATGTCTTGAAAAATCTGTGGCGAGAAAATATAGTCAGATGAATGGTTTGAACATTTTGATATGTTTTTGAATACATAAGAGATGGGCGTTGATGATGTTAGCCAAGAACATTAAAACTTTGTTTTTAGAAAAAATCTCACCCTAAAAAAATAGGCCAATTGAGAATTTGTTGTCTTTTTGAAAACATTGTGAGGGATGGGAGTGTTGAAACACAATTTTGAAAGATTATTGATTTGTCATCGAGAAATTCTTGATAATAATTTGTGTTCAAACTTTTTGAAAAAACCTGATGTTTGAGGACTTCTTTCTAACGCCAAGGGTAGGGCCACGGAAGCGTACTACTATCTTGTTCTTGAGCTAAAACATTGATGTTCTTGTAAGAAACAACTCAAGACGAGCTAACGTATATTTTCTCGTTGTGTGGGATAAGTTATAAACCTATCTTTATTTGAAGTCCGGGTTATGTATTGTTATTTGCCACATAAGCCATTTAGAAAATTTGAAATGGACATGTTTTGAAACTATTTGCAAACTCTCGCTCGACACTCATTTACACACCCGTGTCATAAGATAATCGACATTTCTAAGCACGTAATTGTTATTCCGATTCCAAGAGACATGTCGAGAAGAATCTTTTTGGAAATTTTCTGTTTTTCTGATTTTGTATTTATTTACCTGTTGTCCTCAGCATTGCTATATGATGGTGGAATAGTAATTCCAACTCTTGTCGTGATGTAGCTGTCTTGACTGCTAGAGGAACAACTTTTGGAACCAGCTTTGAACTTGACGGTTCATTGCTGTGGTCGTGAATTCCGAGTTCTGAACGGTTATGATCAGAAGTCATTTGATGAAGAACGAGGCCTGAACTGATGTGAACAGACGTCATCTCCATGAAGACCGAGGCTTGATCTGCTGCGATCAAACGTCTTTTGAACATTGAGGAACGGGGCCTGAAGTGTTATTTTCAGCAGACGCCATTTGACATTGACGACCGAGGCTTGAACTGCTGTGTTCAAACGTCATTTGAACATTGAGGAACGGGGCCTGAAGTGTTATTTTCAGCAGACGCCATTTGTCGTTGTGGTGCGAGGTCTGAACTGTTGTGATCAGACATCATTTCTTTGATTTCATCAAACTTGATATGAATGGACTCAACTATTAAGCGTGTTCTCTTGTTGTAAACACGATATCCCTTCGACTGAGTAGAATATCCCACCATGACACATGGATCCCCTTTTTCTTTCATCTTATCCAGATTTTCCCCATCTCTAGTTATGTAACAAATGCAACCAAAGATGTGAAGATGTTTTATTGAAGGTTTCCTGTCATTTATGATGTGATATGCCGTCTTTCCATGAGTGGATATGATGATTGATCTGTTCTGAGTATAGCATGCGGTTGCAACTGCTTCAGCCCAAAATGATAATGGAAGCTTGGAAGCTGAGAGCATCGTTCGAGCAGCCTCAACAAGAGTACGGTTCCGTCTTTCGACAACGCCGTTCTGTTTAGGTGTTCGAGGAGTGGAAGTTTGATGTTCAATGCCTTCTTCTTTGAAATAAGCATGGAGTGTCTTGTTCAAGAATTCCGTGCCTCTGTCAGTACGGACAGTAATAACTTGAGCTTGAAGATTGCGTTGAATCATCGTGAGAAAGTCTTTGAGAACTTCTGGTGTTTCATCCTTGGATCGTAGAAAAAGAGTCCAAGTGTATCTTGAATAGTCATCAACAATCACCAGAATATACTTCTTCCCATTTATGCTTGCAACGCGCATTGGACCACACAAGTCCATGTGAAGCAAATTTAGCCTTCCTTTGGAACTAGGAACTGCTTTTATCTTGAATGAACTTCTTTTTGCTTTACTCATTTCACAAGACGAACAAAGTTGATCCTTGACATATTTCAACTTAGGTAAGCCATTCACAACCTCTTTCTTTGAGAGTAAGGTGATGTAATCGAAGTTAAGATGAGAAAGCCTTCGATGCCATAACCATGCTTGAGTTGGTGAAGCTTTAGCCATGAAACAGATTGGAGTTGATGAAGTTGTTTCTTGAAGAGATATTGTGTAGAGATCAGATCCACGACTACCAGTTAGTAAATCGTTTCCCTGAAGATCTCTCACAAAACAAGTAGATTTCCTGAAAGCAACCTCCAAATCAGCATCACAGAATTGACCAACCGAGAAAAGATTGTGATTGAGGCCTTCGACGTAATAAACCCGTTTGATCGTGACATTCCCTTGAATCAGATCTCCATAACCAAGAATTGGAGCAAACTGATCATTTCCAAAACGAACAGTACCCAGAAATTTCTCCACAAAATTACACAAAAGCTTTAGATTGCCCGTCATGTGCTTTGTGCATCCAGAGTCAACAATGAATAGGATGAGTTGTACAATCTGCAAGAGAATTAGAGGACGATGGAATATTGGACAAATTGGATCCTATGAAGTTTGATATCTTCAAAACATTAGTAATCCTAGAGACAATGTCTATAGTGGGACTAATATTTGATGATACATCATCTTTCCTGATTTTAGGCATCCATATCTTTTTGGTCCTAAGAGGCTTTTGTGTCCATGTATAACCTGATGGACATCTCTTAGCTATCCACCATTTCCATTCCTGATTTGTATTCTCATACAACTTCTTATAGTAACTCTTGGATTTCTGAATAGTGGTATCTGATGCAACTGTTTTCTTATGGGGTGTTGCAACAGATTTGTTCGCTTTTCTCTTGGGTTTACTAGCACTAATAGGCACTACATGAGGCTTCTTAGTTCTAGCATTCACGTCTTTCAAGTATCGAGAAACACAAGCATCATGATTAGAATTAAACACACATGTTCCACATTCAGCACAAACAGCATTCGCATTCGAAGTTCTGGAGTTTGAACTGTCATTACACGCAGTTACAGATTTTGTTTTCTTAGAAATACTAGAAATCCTATGGTGGTCTTCTACTTCCTTCTTTGTAAACTTCACTTGACTAATGTTTGGCACGACCTTATCTTTCACTTGATAGCTCTTAAGCTGTGGTCTGCTAACACTAGTAGTGTGAATTACTCCTGAAGATTTAGACATGTGAGGATTAGTATTCCTAGAAGCATGAGGCAACTGTGGTGTTCTAGTTTGTGTTGTGGTGGAGGCAATTCTAAACATTCCTGGTTTAAGCACATTTGTGTTTCGAACCGCTTGGTTTCTATTCCGAGGCAAATTCTGTTGAGTGACTGGTTTAAACAAACCATCCGACGCATTAGTTTTATTAACCGACTTATTCGTTTGAAAACTTCTCATTTCAGGAGAATTTGAAAAAGGAGTCGGTTTTCCTAAAACTGATGGTTTTGGAATCCGTTGAGCATTTGGTTGTCGAACAACAGATGGTTTATCAAACTGAGTTTCCACAGACTTTCCTTTTGTTACCAGAATGAGTTTCTTTAACTCATTTATCACCATGTTCTTGTCTTGCATTTGAGCTTTCAAATCTTGTATTTCATGATATTGTTCACGTTCTTTTCGAAATACATTTGAAGCATTTTCTTTGCAAACTGGGTTGTTTTTCATCTGTTCTTTACAATGTTGTAAAGAAAGTTCAAGAGAAATTGAGTGAGTGTTTTTCAAGTTTTAGCAAAACTTTTTAACAAATTTATTATGATCTTCTTTGTATAAAGATTCAGTTATGTTTCGAAAGCCTTTTTGTGCAAGACCATTCACATTCTCTCTTTGACTTTATGATTGATATAAGCATTGCAATTCAGTATTCGCATTTAACTCAGACAGAGAATGCAAATCTCGAACATGAAACATCTTTAGACACACACTCTTCGAGAAGTAGTTCATATATGTTGAAAAATCAGCCTTTTTGATTCAGTTCGTCGCTCGAAGGCTCCTATTTCAAGGAGAATTAACGTATCCAATTCGTGCATTCATTTCTCTTGTTAGTTCTCTCATCGAATAAAACAATGACTGTCAGTATTGTTTTGTCTGAAAGATGGCATTAATAAGATTTTGATCAAAACTTTGCATAGATTCTGGCGTTTGGGTTAGGAAAATGCTCACTATAGTCTGATTAGACCAAAGTTTGTTGACGCATAATTGTTCTAAAATGATTGAAGTTCTTTGTTCATTTCGTTAAAAGTAGCTACTTTTTACTAATGGCTTTAGACAGAGGTAGAAATCACACGTTTCTTAGCAATTGTTTGCTTTGTAATCTACACAAACGTTTTTCTCCACTTCGTCTTTCTAACTTCTTTAGCGCGTTCCAATGATCAAGGTAGGCTTTGGATGAGGGGTTGAAAGTTTCATAAGATGTTTGATATGTGTAATTATATGGTTTCTCAACTTTGTCTGCCTATCATTTTTGATCTATCTTTTTCAATTAGTCAATGTCTCTTAACCATCGGGAAACAAACATCTTGTTGCAGGATTCCGAAGGTTATCATTTGGGTTCTACTTACAACGAGGCTTTATCAGATTGAGCTTTCTCTTAAGGTAATTGGGTCATTAGGCTAAAGGTTGACTCTACATGATCCGTTGCGCATTTTGGGTGCTAACATGTGATATGGTCAATGAATGCTGCTTGCGTTTATAAAGAACTTCATTTAAAAAACTTATTCTGTTTGTCTCTCCATTTCACTCATGTGTCAATGTCTTTTCCTTCCTTAACCTTTAATCCGATAATACCTAACCTTTCTCTTTGAGTTGACCTTCAATAATTGTGACTAGTTAACAGGGATCTTTTGACTAGCTCATCGTGTTTCTTGCATATGATTGACAGCTCTGAAAATTTCATTAGGTTTTAGTTTTAACCCTCTTTTTATGTCAACTTTGTCTTTAAGAGCTAATAGTCCTAGAGTTTCATGTAACTTTGTCTTTGAAGTGTTTTATAAATCACTCGTTAGGTCTAGTAGGGAGTGTATTCTCATAAAGCGCAGTCTGTTGGTCTGTAAAGTGGAAATCAGAGGAACTATCCCGGACACTTGCTAGTAGCCTCTCCCTAGCCGCTCCTACTAGGACAACTCATCAAGGTTAGTTTTGCACTCTCAGTCTTGAGTTAATGATGCATTTGCTTTCTTTTAATTGCTTTAAACCTCTGTTCTGTTTTCCTCTGTATCAAGAGTCAAAATTTAGCAATTAATATTAGCAAGCGCAACACGCTCTATCAACACATTAGCGCATTTTGACTCAACTCTGATTATCCATTGTACTCATATATTTGATGAATCCAGGAATGGACATCGCTATCATCTTCTCCAAAACATATGTGTCGTTAATGGATTAGGTTGCTCAGGAATGTCGGTCTCATTGGCAAAACATATCTTATTTTCATCATGGTTTTGTACCTGTTCCAATGGCGTATTAGTAGAACTTGATTCCGCAGGTGAGACCTCCTGAATCTTTGCCATGTAACTGTAATGTGCTTCCAATTTTTGTTCATCAATCTCTTCATCCGTGTCCTCTAGCCAATCCACCTTGCTCAGCTTGAAGTGGAAACACCTTGTTCAGCTTGTTTGCTCATTTCGATCATCTTATCCTGGTGATATCGTAAGGTCTCTTAACGCTTTGGCTTCCGGATTCCCTGGCATAGTGTCAAATCCCTTGCTGTTAAAGCACTGCTCCCATTTTTGTTGCACTACGATGCCTACTGTTCCCTGCACAGCAACTGTCATAGTCTTTGATTCCCCAAAACTGTCCTGACGGATTGCTTTGTTATAACCTTGTGTGGTATCTTCAGTCATTGTTCTTGGAGTTCTCGAGGAAGTTCGAGGTTGTTGTTGGTAGGTTTGATACAGCTTCTTGAAATTACTAGCAAGGAGTGCCAAGTTCTTTTGCATTATATTATCCCGCCGCATCTTCGTTCTGGATCACTGTCTTCCTCAGAAACGGACTCAGATTGAGGAGTAACTGGTTTGGCGATCTCTTTGCCTTTGTGTCTGGTAGACGCACTTGGTCGTGTGGAAGAAGATTGCATGTATGATGGTGCATTCGCTCTTTGAGGTTTTGGTGCCTGATAGTAGTTATCTGAATATGGTTGAGCAGCCGCAAGAAGTGCTAATGGATTTGCACTTCTGGCTAATCTCTCAGAACGGATATCATTAACTTCGTTTTGAAACTGCTTCAGAACATCAAACAGCTTGTGATATGAGACTGTGTCTATTTCTGTCTCTGCTTGACAATCGTCACAAATCTCGACCATTCTGTTTTTGGTTTTTGGAAAAAAAAGAAAAAAAAAAAAAAAAAAAAAAAAAAAAAAAAAAAAATAAAAAAAAAAAAAAAAACAACAAAAAAAAAAAAAAAAATAAAAAAAAAAAAAAAAAAAAAAGTTGTGAAGAAATTGAACATTCACTAGCATTGGTGTGATGAACACTTGCAAGTTGTTCCTTGTCAACTCATTCATCAGTTTTAAACTAGGAGTATAAGACCTCCATGATCTCCATCGAGAAGTAAATTTCCCAAATTCCCAAAATAGATTGGTCTTTACATTGTACGTTCAACGATTCCCCTTGTAGTTGCCTTTCAATGGCTGTCACATTCTACTTTGCTGTGTTACATGCATCAACAGTTAATGTAAATTTCATCCCCAATACCAGTCAGAATCAAGAAAATAGCTTCATTTCGCTTGGAAAGTAAAGTTGGTTCTTCTGTTGTTGTGTATTGTCTCTACTTCTTCATGTGCAGCTACTGGTAGAATGTTCTCTGCTGCTTCAACTGCTGCAATGAGTACGTTCGTAGGCAAAATATGGACCGTTCAAAGATGCACTTCCTTCAGATATTCACCATTCGATTTAGTGTCAAGGTATCGTAGAAAACGCGATTATGCCACTGAGGAAAATCATCCTGGCTACAAGCATCGTTGGACGCTATTTGAACCACTGCATTATATTGTTATGCATTTGGCTATCTGTGGAGGATGTGTTAACTGGAGTAGACATGATGAATGAATAGTAAGAATTTATGAAGTGTGAACAGATTTTGTTGGATCTTATTGTGGATATGATGTGAATGAAGTTGTCTGGTTGTGTAAGCAATTCTCGTTCACGGGATTTTACACGTCTATGATTAAAACCGAGAAATGAATTAACGGAAATTTTACAAAAATCAATAGAAAAACCGTGACATGATTTGGATTCGGATTCGGCGACGAATAAAGTCCAGAAAAAACTAAAAAATGTCAATTATAATCATTAGAAAACGATGGATGTGGGCTGCTTCGGAAAAAATCCTTAACCAGCTATAAGGGTGGCTTTACAGCGTGATCCGTCTCGTTTTTTCTCGCTCGATTTGAGAGGTCAAGGGCTAAAACCGATTTATGGATAAAAAGTTATGGTGTTTTACTGATAATCCTTTTCTTCACACAAGAAGCTTTTTTTTTCGTTCGGTCCAAAAAAAATTATGCTCGTTCGGTCGAAAATTTTTTTTGCTCGTTCGGTCCTTGCGTTTTTGTCACTCGTTCGGTCCTCGAAGAAAAATGAACTCGTTCGGTCCTTGAAATTTTTCACTCGTTCGGTTCTTGAAATTTTTTCACTCGTTCGGTCCTTGAGAATTGTCGCTCGTTCGGTCCTTGAGAATTTTTCGCTCGTTCGGTTCCACTCGTTCGGTTCAACTCGTTCGGTTCAACTCGTTCGGTTTAACTCGTTCGGTTCAAGGAGTTTAAACTCGTTCGGCTCTATGAAAAAAAACTCGTTCGGTCCAAAAGAGAATTCACTCGTTCGGTTGTACAACTTTTCCTCTCATTCGGTTGATACGTTTTTCTTCTCGTTCGGTGCTAACGTTTTACCACTCGTTCGGTTGTAACGTTTTTCCACTTTTTGCGTTCTTCTCTTCTTGTCACCCGAGTATCACTTTGATAACCAAATGAAAGCCGAGAGATTGTGGAGCTCTAACTAGGCGTTTTCAAACAATAAAATGCGCACGGAAAAAATATTGTTGCCGATGATGAAGCACCCCAACTGCCGAATTCAATAGCTGTTAAACTACCAAAAAACCACGAAATCCACCCGAGGCGATTGATACCAATTGTAGGATCCCGATTTACTTCACTTCATAACACGAATCGAAACAAGAAAGGAGAAAGAGAGATGATTAGTTTTGAGAGAGAGAGAAGAGAGAGAGATGAGAGAAAAAAGATAGATATTAGAAAGAAAAAAGATATTATGATTTCTTAGATATTTTCTTATGAAAATATCTATATATATATATATACATATATATATATATACATATATATATATATATACATATATATATATATACATATATATATATATACATATATATATATATATATATATATATATATCCCTACGACGCGTGGGATATTTAACTAGGACCCGGGCTCGGGTTTTGCTTGGGATTAAACCCAAAACATATACAATATTAGATTAACTATCGAGCCCGATTCCCGATATTATTCAATTACAACATTAACTAATTAAAGACCGAAGCTCCATCGTAGAGTGACCGAGTTTCCTTGTTCGACTCAATAAATTGAGGCTAACAACCCTTCGTTAAGTGGTCTGCTAAATTATGTTGTGTTCAAACAAACTTAATGGTTATCACACCATTTCTGATTAGCTCTCTAACCATACTATGTCTAACCCCTAAGTGTCTAGACTTCCCATTGTAAATCTGACTATATGCCTTAGCCATCGTGGGAGCACTATCACATCGGATAGATATTGATGCTATTAGTTTCGGCCATATTAGGATCTCATGTATCAAGTTTTTTAGCCATTCTGCTTCCTTACCAGCAGCAGCCAATAAAACAAACTCAGATTCCATAGTCGAACCAGTGATGCATGTTTGCTTTTTGAAAGCCTATGAAATGGCATCTCTCCTAAGCAAGAACACCCATCTACCCATAGAAGATGAATCTTCAACATGATTTATCCAGCTAGCATCCGAATAGCCTTTTAATACCGAAGGATATCCAACATATGATAAACCAAAATCCTTAGTACATCTCAAGTACTTAAACACCCATGCTATTGCTTTCTAATGTTGTCTACTTGGATTACTGGAGACAAAAATCCTTAGTACCAAAATCCTTAGTACCTCCTAACATGTTATTGCTTTCCAACAACATTGGAAAGCAGCCAATGCTTTCTAATGTTTTCCTTAGTAATCTACCAACAACATAAGCAATATCTGGTCTAGTACTTGTCATAGCATACATCAAGCAGCCAATAGCTCTTGAGTATTCAAGCTGATCTACAGGTTTCCCTGTATTTGGCTTAAGCTTTTCTACCGGATCCATAGGAGTACTCACCAGAGAACAATCTTCACAATTAAACTTCTTGAGTATTTTCTCAATATAGTGAGATTGTGTAATAACAATCCCCTTATTCTCACGTTTAATCTTTATACCAAGAAAAACTTTCGCTTCTTCCTTATCTTTCATTGAGAATCTTGATGACAAAAACTTTTTAGTTTTATCAACTTGATTTTGGTCAGTTCTGAAAATCAACATGTCATTAACATATAAGCAAATTATGACCCCTTTACCAGAATTGTCAAATTTGCTATATACACACTTGTCAGATTGGTTTAAAAGAAAACCACTTGACAACATAACCTCATCAAACTCTTGATGCCACTGCTTAGGTGCTTGTTTCAGCTCATACAATGACTTGACCAGCTTACACACCATATGCTCATTGCCCAGCATAACAAATCCTTCCGGTTGCTTCATATACACTTCTTCATCCAAATCACCATTTAAAAATGTTGTTCTGACATCCATTTGATGGATCACTAGATTATGTATAGCAGCTAAAGCTAACAACAATCTAATAGTAGTGATATGTAGGTCCAAAGTCTTAGATCTATTTAACCTTTTGTAAGACAATAGCTAACTGAATAAATCTAAATCAACTATAT
>BQNB010046835.1:0-43483 GCA_026074375.1 Tanacetum coccineum
ATGTAAAAGATAATGTATGGAGGAATCAACAAGAATACAAAGTGTTGGATTGGAAGCTGTATGACTCATGTAGAGTACATTCCTTGAGGATGCAACATATGCAGATTTATATGTTGGTAGAGAAAAAGTGTAACACCCCCAAAATTCGTGTCGCAGCGGAGAACGACCTCTAAATGTCGTTTGAAAAGTAATCTCGTTAATTTTCTTGAAATTGATATAACATTTGTCCCATGATTGCATCATAATGAAAAGCTTGAAAACAATACAATGAGATTTGATCATTTGTAGGTAAGTAAAAATCCATAAATGAAATCTTTTCAATTTAAACTCCAATGCACATCAAGTAAGCCAAGCACCTAATTCACCTGAGAAAAACATGCTTAAAAGTGTCAAAATTAAAGTTGGTGAGTTCATAGAGTTTTGTAAGTATAAATGTAAATGTTGGAATCCAAAGATTTATAAAGTATATATGACCATTTAAATCCTTATAATAATAGCCAAAACATGTAAGAGTAAATGTAGAACCGAAAGAGTTTAGTGTTTATTGCTTCGCCGCAATATAATGAAAAGTGTTCATAAATTAGTAATGTTCAATAAGTAGTATGGACAGTGATATCGTTGATTTTCCAAAATGTATGGGTCTACTATAAAAGATACAGTACCACATAAATAATATCTACTGTTGTGCTAAGCTCAAGACACTGAAGCTCGACATCTATGTATGCAATTTAATGCAAATAAAGGCCCGTGTAGATGTTCAAACCCGTAACATCCAAATTGTTCCGACATGTATGCATTCGTGTTTCAGTACTGTCGAAACTAGTGAGAGCTACTCACCCGAACAGGGATGTCAATCCCAAATAGATCTATCTATACACTCGTGCTTCCTCAACCGGTCCTCCGGTCAAGAATTTAACAGTTCATGATAATGGGCAATGGTGGGTTATGTTACTTAGGCACATGTAAATAGGAGATGATAACCGAAAACACTTGTGTCCAATAAAAATTAACCATTGTATTCGTAAATAGCTTTGAGTACTTAAATCCATAAGTAGAAAAGAATGTGATATAAATCAAGTAACTTGTTTTTGTAATAGTAGGTAAACAATTATCGGTAAACCGTGTA
Organism: Tanacetum coccineum; assembly: GCA_026074375.1. Classification (NCBI taxonomy): domain Eukaryota; kingdom Viridiplantae; phylum Streptophyta; class Magnoliopsida; order Asterales; family Asteraceae; genus Tanacetum; species Tanacetum coccineum. The sequence continues at coordinate 1,127 of BQNB010046835.1, forward strand.
TGAAAAAGAGTATGTACAAAGTAATTGAAACCAAGTTTGTAACAACCATGTAATTGTGGTTGTGAATGAATTGCCCAACAAGTATGGTAAACCAAGTTGTGTAGACTAGTGATGTAAAGATATTGCAAACGAATATGTAAACAAGTTGTACTGAGCATGTATTCTCCCCCGAGATTTGTAAAGAAATTATAAAACAAGTGAAAGAGGGGCTATAAACTCACATCGATGATGACGAACGATTGGCGGGAAGATGTCACACATTGGTACAAGTCGAAACGGAAACGAGAAACGTCTCGTAGCCAGAAGTTGGTTTTATCTTTACGGCTAAGACCCACTAGCCTAGGATGATGTACTTGGTTTTTCCGATGAATGAGCACGTCAACGTGACACGTTGATAAAAAGATTTAGATTTAAAGTTTGTAATAGTATGGTGTTGGTAAATAAATAAATCAAAAAGCAAATAGTACTTCCATAACTATGAATCATATAGCAGGTATTTAATATATCCCGTAAATATTACATATGAAAAATAACAATTATATAATTCGTATGATGAATTATCATAATAAGAACAACAATCAAAAGAATAATTGAAATATAATAATACTTGCATATTTTATTTACGAAAACTTGAGTTAAATGATAAACAAAATTATTCGACACGTTTTTAGAAATCACCACTTAAATAAATAAAAATTTCTTATCATAAAATTAAGCTGATGTTTAAAGTTATAAATCATGCCCATTATGTATTAAAGTTTTCACAATTGTATATGTAAATTACCATCGACCAATTATAAACTAAAAATAAACATTTATAATCTAGTATACTATTACTGAGACGGTTTGCTAAATAGTTATCCCAATTGTAAAAGTGATATGTTTTCCGTTTTTTATCCGTTACGAAAAGTTACTATTAACAATCTTTAATTTATATAATTTAATCATTTTTCAATCAATCCGTGTTGCAATCTACTCGTGTGATCAATATATATAATTCGGCGAGACTAAATAATATATGACACATTTATTTAACCATTAACCACCATTTAATCCGATTTTATAATTTATAAAGTCTCGTGTTATATTTATTAGTCAAGTGTATAAACGAAACGAACCCTTGTTGTTTCGCTAAACCAACCCGCTCCAACTACATAACCAAACAAACACCCCCTCATGTTGTTTTCTGCCCAACCAAACGCCCCTGTTGGCGCTAACAACCAAACCAAACACACCCTTTATGCATAAACCCAGATCCAAACGCCCTTGTGGCTGTTTTATTTAAAACCAAACGCACCATGGCTGTTTCGCAGCCAACCCAAACGCACCATAACGGCTGAACCAAACAGCCCTATATGGGCTGTTCCCAGAAACAAACACCCCTTTGGGGCTTTACCCACAGAACCAAACACCCCTTGGCTGCTACACAGCCAGCCAAACGCCCCCTTTTGTTGCAAAACTAACCCGACACCCTTGTGGTGATAGGCCCAACCCGACGCACCCCATGGCTGGTGGTTTGTAAAACCAACCGCACCCTCGTGGTGCTGCCATTAAACCCAACGCACCCTTGGGGTGGCTATGAACATCAAACACACCCGGCTGTGAACATCAAACCAACGCACCCTAACTGTTGGGAAAAACCACACTACCCTTAGAGGAGTTATAACAACCTAAACGCGTCCTAACTATGTTACACAATCAACCGCACCCTTACCGGTGCTATAACCAATCCGAACGCACCCTTATGGTGCCTGAGACAAGACCGAACGCATCCTTGAGGTGTTATTTTAAAAACCAAATGCGACGTTGACTAAGTGGTGGTCGAACGAGGTGGTGGTGTGATGTAGATGAGGTGGTTGTGACTATGGTAGTGGGGTGGATGTGGTGCGGCTGTGGTGTTGATGATGATATTGTTAGTGGATCGGAGGTGGGTGGATGGAGGAGATGATGATGGTGTGTTGGTGGTGGAGGTACGACAGTGGTTGAAAGTGGTAGTTATGGTGTTGCCGTAGGGTGGGTCGGAGATCGCCGAGCGGCGGCCGGGAAGAAAGAGGCCCGGAAAACATAGAGTGTGTGGGTGTGGGTTAAACAAAAAAATCGGAAAACCCTAATGACTTATATAAAGCTAAAAGTTAAAAAAAAACAAAGTGAAAGTTTTAATTATTGGGGGTGGGTTATGTAATATTTTACGGGACACCAAAAGGTAATAGTTTATTTAAATAATGATCGGGCCTCGTTTAGGCCACTTTAACGGATGATCCAAAACACGAAACTTGCGCCATTGCGTTCCAATTGATTTTTCCATGAAAAATGACTATTTACTCAACTATTATTTTATAAATGTTTTTATAAAATATATTAAATGATTATTATTCACTTGATAGTCATTGGGGTTACGGGCACGCGTTGACCATAAAGTAAACTTTAACTTGAATATTTACACTTTTAACAAACTTGTCTGGATAAAATGATAAATGATTTATTCAATGTTTTTATTTAATAAAAAGTTATAAAAAAATATATAATTTAATTATTTTTGTGTCGGTACACGTTGTGTGCGCTTGTTAAAAGTTTTGCGAGGGCATTTCAGTCACCTTCTGACTGTTTTCGTGTCTCGGTCAAAACTAAAAAGTTGTCAGGAATGTCGTTTTACTTCAAATTGCTTTAGAGTCCGAATAATGAAAACGTGCTTTAGATGGTCATTCTTGCTAAGTCAATTCAGGAATATCATATATTTTCTCGTTTTCAGGTCAAATAGATTAAAAATAAATTTGCACGTGAGAAATGTGTAATAATAAATATGATTTATTATTTAAAATTTGTTCCGAAAATTTTACCGGTTACGCAGTAATCGTTTTTATGTGACCATAAAAGATCAAAAGTCAAAAAGTCGAATCGGACCTGAGAGGTCAAAATTTTAAAATAGTCCTTTAAAATTTCGAAAATTACCGGATGTTACAGTACCTACCCCTTAAAGAAATCTCGTCCCGAGATTTGATTTGTGTTAACCAATTGTGTGACCACGAAAGATTTAAGATTTAATAAACCAAATCTAAACAAGGCGCTGATAACTTTATTCGGCAAAATTCGATGTTTTGACTCAATATACCAAAAATTTTGGCTAGGTTTGACCAGGGTATTTAATCCATCAAAATGGGTATTCTAAAAACAAAAACACAGCAGATCTTAGACTGAAATAACCAGCTTTAAAAAAAAAATCTCTTTATATAGTGAAATCATCAAAAAAAAAGAAGTGTAGGATCAGAGAGTGCGTTATGATAAAGTTATTAAATAGTTCCACGACGGTGTCTTCTTTCAGCTATCTGAACTTTCGATGATTCACATCGAACGGGCTTATAGATGTAAGTATACCAACTTACTAGGCATATCCAGGATGTATCGGCTCCCTAAGTCTTTCCTACTATGCCCGAATATGATATTCCAACTAACTGTTTCGTCGATATATGGTTAATCTGGTTTTAAAGGGGAGTTGCATAACCTATTGGATAAAGCTGTATCAGTCGGGATCGCTCCAGGACCCAACAGCAGCGACCATAACGTCAATACTATAACAAATGGTGATGGGATGCCGAGAATTAGGACATTTCGAGAAACAATATTCCCATAATAAAGTTTAACAAATGGGAGGAGCTCACGGAAGAGCTTATGCGATAGACGGCGAATTATGGTACTCAGTCGCTAGTTTGAGGACGAATCAACTCCATTAACTCAAGTGTGTAACAAGTCTGTTAGTTCCACGAACGGTTCGTGATCGAGAGGATTAGCAACGGCAAAAGAAATAACATAAAAATGAGATAAGGTAGCTCCAAGTGAGGCCTTAAGATTCTGCTGAGTAGTAAGACACGATTTGTGTCTCTAGACCCTTTTAACGGATTCTGATGATTATCGATTTCAGGTTCATACTCGTGTCATATCGGATACCATTAAGCCCACTCATTTATAATTTCTTATTTACATAAAGAAGCGTCCAAATTTATGTAAGTAAGAAATGATAAACTTATGGTTCGGTGATTTATAATTTATTTATTTAAACGAAGAGGCGTCCCAATCCTTTCAAATAAATATATTATAAATCATCCTACTTAATAATTCCTGATGCAATACGCGTACACACAAAGTTTTCAAGGTGGTGAATGACATAACGATGCCGATGCTCTAATGAGTATGGAACGAGTGTTCCGAACTCGTCTTCGGAGACAGGGAGTAAAACTACCCAAAAATATCAACCTAGGGTTCAAGATAGGTAATGAGTACACTGGTTAGAGTAAACCAGGTAAAAGTCTCGATGAACCAGTCAACATAGCAATTATCATATAAATCCTCCTATTACAAGTCCCGCCCATACAAGACTTGTAATACTTAAATTTATACATAATCCCATGTAAACAGAACTGTGACGGGTTTTGTTAACATAGCAATTATCATATCAATCCTCATATTACAAGTCCCGCCCATACAAGACTTGTAATACTTAGATTCATACATAATTCCATGTAAACAAAAATTTATAACGGTCTTCGTGTAATACAATATTGTATAAAGCTAGGAAGAAAAATAATATTCTTAGAGACCATTGTTTAACTTACAATGTCTGAGAACGAAATGAAACCATTGTGCAACTCACAATGTCTAGGAAGTAAAATGAGACCATTGTATAACTCACAATGTCTGAGGTATAATTGAGACCATTGTGCAACTCACAATGTCTTAAAAAAATGCTCTGGTATTTATATATATAACTCTTATATAAATAAACGAGCGATATACACAAAAGGTGTAAGCATATATATTACATATATGTATGTCACGTAAGCACTTAATGCAGCACGTAATGTAAGCACATAAGCAAGTAGCGTGTATGCACTTTGAAAATGTTTGTTGTGATGCAATATTTGTGAAAACGGTTATAGTCTAGGGTAAAATATGCAACCTAGTTCTCTATAACCAGTGCTCTGATACCAATCTGTAACACCCCCAAAAATGTGTCGCAGCGGAAATATGTCAGGGGGCGTTACTTCATAATACAATAGCACAAGATACAAGAGAACGACCTCTAAATGTGTCGTTTGAAAAGTAATCTCGTTGATTTCTTTGAAATTGATATAACATTTGTCCCATAATTGCATCACAATGAAAAGCTTGAAAATAATCCAACGAGATTTGATCATTTGTATGTAAGTAGAAATCCATAAATGAAATCTTGTCAATTTTAGACTCCATTGCACATCAAGTAAGCCAAACATCTAATTCACCTGGGAAAAACATGCTTAAAAGTGTCAACATTAAAGTTGGTGAGTTCATAGAGTGTATGTAAGTTATAGATGTAAATTTGTTGGAATCCAAAGATTTATAAAGTATGTGATTATTTCAATTCCTTAATAATCGCCAAAAATGAAAGAAGTTAAAGTAGAACCAAAAGAGATTAGTGTTTAATACTTTCGTCATGCAATATGATAAAACATGTTCAGAAATTAGTAATGTTCAATAAGTAGTATGGACAGTGAGATCGTTGATTTTCCAAAATGTATGGGTCTACTATAACAAATACAGTACCACATAAATAATATCTACTGTTGCGCTAAGCTCATGACACCGAAGCTCGACATATATTATCGCAATTAATGCAAATAAAGGCCGTTAGATGTTAAAAACCGTAAACATCCCAAATTATCCGACATGTATGCATTCGTTGTTTCTGTACAGTCGAAAACTAGTGGAGCGCTACTCACCAATAGACAGATGTCAATCCCAAATAGATCTATTTATACACTCGCGCTTCCTTAACCGGTCCTCCGGTCAAGAATTTAACAGTTCATGATTATGGGCAATGGTGGGTTATGTTACTTAGGCAAACACGTAAACAGGAGATGATAACCGAAAACACTTGTGTCCAATAAAGATTAACTGTTGTATTCGTAAATAGCTTTGAGTACTTAAATCCATAAGTAGAAAAGAATGTGATATAAATCAAGTAATTGAGTTTGTAATGAGTATGTAAACAATTTCGTAAACGTGTATGCAAATGAGTATGTGACAAAGTATGAAACCAAGTTTGTAATCAACCATGTAATTGTGGTTGTAATGAATTGCAAAACCAAGTATGTAAACCAAGTGTGTAGAATAGTATGTAAAAGATATTGCAAACGAATATGTAAACAAGTTGTACTGAGCATGTATTCTCCCCCGAGATTTGTAAAGCAATTATAAAACAAGTGAAAGAGGGGCTATAAACTCACATCGATGATGACGAACGATTGGCGGGAATGTACACATTGAGTACAAGTCGAAACGGAAACAGAAACGGCTCGACCAAGAAGTTGCGGTTTATCTTAACGGCTAAGACCCACTAGCCTAGGATGATGTACTTGGTTTTCCGATGAATGAGCACGTCAACGTGACACGTTGATAAAAGATTTAGATTTAAAGTTGTAATAGTTTGGTGGTTGGTTAAATAAATAAATCAAAAAGCATATGTAATTCATACGATGAATCATATAGCAGAGTATGTAATATATCCCGTATATATTACATATGAAAAATAAGCAATTATATAATTCGTATGATGAATTATATAATAAGACCAACAATCAAAAGAATAATTGAAATATATAATACTTTGCAAATTTTATTTAAGAAACGTGAGTAAATGATTAAACAAAATGATTCGACACGTTTTTAGAAAATCACCACTTAAATAAATAAAAATTCTTAGCATAAAAGTAAGCGTACGTTTTAAAGTTATAAATCATGCACATTATGTCTTTAAAGTTTTCACAAAGGTTATGATGTAAATTTCCAGTCGACAATTATAAAATATAAAATAATCTTTTTTTAATCTAGTATACTATTTCTTTGACGGATTGCTAAAATAGTTATCCCAATTGTAAAAGTATAGTTTCCGTTTGTTTATTCGGTTATCGAAATGTTACAAATTAACAATCTTTAATTTATATAATTTAATCATTTTTCAATCAATCCGTGTTGCAATCTACTCGTGTGATCAATATATATAATTCGGCGAGACTAAATAATATATGACACATTTATTTAACCATTAACCACCATTTAATCCAGAATTTAAAATTTATAAAGTTCCTCGTTAAATTTATTAGTCAATGTATAAACGAAACGAACCCTTGTTGTTTCGCTAAACCAAATGCTCCAACTACATAACCAAACAAACACCCCCTCATTTGTTTACGCCAACCAAAACGCCCCTGTTGGCGCTAACAACCAAACCAAACACACCCTTTATGCATAAACCCAGATCCAAACGCCCTTGTGGCTGTTTTATTTAAAACCAAACGCACCATGGTTGTTTCGCAGCCAACCCAAACGCACCATAACGGCTGAACCAAACAGCCCATGTTGTTCCCAGAAACAAACACCCCTTTGGGGCTTTACCCACAGAACCAAACACCCCTTGGCTGCTACACAGCCAGCCAAACGCCCCCTTTTGTTGCAAAACTAACCCGACACCCTTGTGGTGATAGGCCCAACCCGACGCACCGCATGACTGGTGGTTTGTAAAACCAACCGCACCCTCGTGGTGCTGCCATTAAACCCAACGCACCCTTGGGGTGGCTATGAACATCAAATACACCCGGCTGTGAACATCAAACCAACTCACCCTAACTGTTGGGAAAAACCACACGCACCCCTTAAGGTGTTATAACAACCTAAACGCGTCCTAACTATGTTACACAATCAACCGCACCCTTACCGGTGCTATAACCAATCCGAACGCACCCTTATGGTGCCTGAGACAAGACCGAACGCATCCTTGAGGTGTTATTTTAAAAACCAAATGCGACGTTGACTGAGTGGTGGTCAGGAACGAGGTGGTGGTGTGATGTAATTGAGGTGGTGTGATGAACGATGGAGGTGGGGTGGATGTGTGCGGCTGTGTGTTGATGAATGATATTGTTAGTGGATCGGAGGTGGGTGGATGGAGGAGATGATGATGGTGTGTTGGTGGTGGAGGTACGACAGTGGTGATGTGGTTGTGATGGTGTTGGCCGGAGGGTGGTCGGAGATCGCCGGAGCGGCGCCGGGAGAAGAAAGAGGCGCCGGAAAACATAAGTGTGTGGGTGTGGGTTATACAAAAAATGGAAAACCCCTTATGGACTTTTATATAAACTAAGAAAGTAAAAAAAAACAAAATGGAAAGTGTTTAATAGTTGGGTGGGGTTCTGTACATATTTACAGGACCAAAAGCTGAAGTTTTAATTATTAAATAATGTTCGGACACGTTTAGGCCACTAAACGGATTATTCCCCACCCCAAAACACGAAACTGTGCGCCATTGCTTCCAATGATTTTTCCATGAAAAATGACTATTTTACTCATACTATTATTTTTATAAATGTTGTTTTGAATAAAATATATTAAATGAATTATTCACTTGATAGTCATTGGTTACTGGCACGCGTGACCCATAATGTAAACTTTAACTGAATATTTACCTTTTAACAAAACATGCTGGATAAATGATAAACGGTTATCAATGTTTTTATTTAATAAAAAGTTATAATAAAATATAATTTAATTATTTTTGTGTCGGTACACGTTGTGTGCGCTTGTTAAAAGTTTTGCGAGGGTATTTCAGTCACTTTCTGTTTGTTTTCGGGTCTCGGGCAAAACTAAAAAGTTGTTCGTAATGTCGTTTTATATTAAATTGCTTTAGAGTCCGATTTGTGAAAACGTGGTTTTTTTGGCGGGTCGATTCTTGCAAAGTCACTTCAGAATATCATAAATTTTCTCGTTTTCAGGTCAAATAGATTAAAAATAAATTTGCACGTGAGAAATGTGTAATAATAAATATGATTTATTATTTAAAATTTGTTCCAAAAATTTTACCGGTTACGCAGTAATCGTTTTTATATGACCATAAAAGATCAAAAGTCAAAAAGTCTAATCGGACCTGAGAGGTCAAAATTTTAAAATAGTCCTTTAAAATTTTGAAAATTACCGGATGTTACAACTTATACCAAACCTTAACCACCTTATGACTTTATCGACGTCGTGAGTTAATTGGTTGTTGGGTATAGTGATCGTAGCCATAAAACCATTGAAAAGCAATCAAAGTGTTTGATAGAAATCAAGACGTTTTAACATTTTGAGAGTTTCATTCTTTTGAAATGCTCCCCCACACATGTGCATCGATATTCGAAATATTTTTCGCATATAAAGGAAAGAGTTATGCACTTAGAGTCTTAAAGATCACATTTTAATCACATATTCTCCCCTTATTTTAAATATTAAATCTCTTAGTATTTAAAATACCAATTGAGTAAAATCTGAGACATGAAAAGTTTCATAGGGGAAAAAATGTTTCCATAAGATTGCATGAATTATTGGAACATTTTTTAGTTTGCTCTCCTTCAACAATAGATGTGAGATACCACAGAATTGAAAATTTTGACATTACAAGTAAAAATTATATGACACCACAAATATGTTAAAGATGGAGTTACATGCCTTCGTGAACAGTGTATTTTATAATTTGACATTGACGTATCACATTTTAATTTCACTGAATGTTTTTGGATATATAAATTAACATTTATAAGATGTATCCAAAATACATTAAAGGCTTTTGTTTTAAAAGCTCCCCTTCAAAATTGATTCACTTATGAAAATGACATTTTTGAGCATGATTATACCAATTGTTAAACACACCAATTGTTAAAGTATATCAAGGAAGGGAGTGTTGAACACACAATTTTAACAAATACCACTTATTATGGAGAGAATTTGACATTAATAGTTCTTTTTAAAAAGTTATGTCCAACGGTTTTTAAAACACATGATAGAAGACTTCTCTTCTATTTGTAGAGTAAGCGCACTTATGCGTACACTTCCCTAACATTTTAGTCCGGGTTACAGTTTAAAATAACTGTAAGCCATTGTCATGAGCTAAAAAAAAAACAAAAACAAAACTTTTGAATGTTTAGTAAAAGGGATTCCCAAACTCGAGAAAATTGACCTTCTCATTGACAGGATAAGTGTATCTTCCAAGATACATTTTCCTACATTTAATCCCGTTATGCACAGACATGGACATAAGTCCATTAAGAAAAGTTTGAGAAATGACATGCTTTGAAATGTTTGAACTCTTGCTCGAACTTCATTTATACACCCGTGTCAATATTAATCAACATTTCTAGGTACGCAAATGTTATCGATTCCAAGAGACATGTCGAGAAGATTCTTTTTGGTATTTTGTAATTTTGTAATTTTCTGATTTTATATTTTCTTTTTAAGATTTTCTATTTTTGTATTTGAATTTCTTGATTTATATTTTTGTATTTTCTTTTTCAAAAATATTTACAAATCGATATTTGATTTATATCAAGCAGATTCGTATGCCCGAACCTCCAGTTCTTCTGGAGTCAAACATCTCATACCAAGTCATCTGACGAGATACTTAAACCTTTCTTTGGGTAAGGATTTAGTAAACAGGTCAGCTAATTGGTATTCAGTTCTGATAAAAAATAATTCAACAATACCATTTTCAACCTGTTGCTTAATAAAGTAATATATGACATCAATTCCTTGGTATGAGAATGCTGGACTAGATTGCCCAAGATGGTTATGCCTGCCTTTGAGTCACAATACATAGGTATTTTATCAAAGCGAAAGCTATAATCAGTGAGCTGAATTCGCATCTAGAGAACTTGAGCACAACACGCAGATAGAGACACATACTTCTTTGATGAAAAGCTGACTAACTTATCACCTCCTAAACATTGTATTCCACCAGATGTGCTTTTACATGTATCAAGACAGCCCGGGTAATCCAAATCTGAAAAGCAGTTTGTTCAAAACCGGTGTCCTTCGGTTACAAGAGTCCCATGTTAATGGTATTCTTAAGGTATCGAAAGATCCGTTTAACCTCCTTGAGGTGCTTTTCAATTGGTCTCGCTTGATAAAGAGCACAATAACATGTTGCATGTACAATATCCAGTCTACTTGCTATTAAGAACATGAGTTCCCCAACCATGCTATGATATTTTGTTTGGTCAACGGGAGTTCCACTCAGATTAACATTTAGGGGTTTAGTAGCCATTGGAGTACCAATGCTATCACATGAGGTCATACCATGCTTTTTAAGTATCTCTTCAGCATACTTAGCTTGGTTAATAAAGATACCACGTGAGGATTGGTGGATCTGAATTCCTAAAAAGAGTGTCAGCTCCCCCATCATAGACATTTCAAACTTGCTGTGCATTAATTTTTCAAACTGTTCAGAAAATTTTAGGTTCGTAGAATGAAAAACTATATCATCAACGTAAATCTGTACAAGCAGTATGTCATTCCCCGTGTTTTAGTTATAAACAGAGTTGATCAATAGGAAACCTTTAGAAAAAACCTTTAGATACCAGAAGTTGGAGAGTTCACAAACCATGCCTTGGAGGGTGTTTTGAGTCCAACAAATCTTCTTGAGATGATAGACTTTGTCAGGATGATGTGGGTCTACGAATCCATCTGATGGTTACGTACACTTCTCCATTATGGTCTGTTTAGAAACGTTGTACTTGACGTCCATCTGGTAAACATGAAATGCTTTGTGTGCAGCACATACGCTCTAATAACTGGACACTTTCTAACCGAGCACTTGTCAATGGAAGCATTATGAAAACATTCCTTACGTTTTGACTGTATCCCTTAGCTACAAGACGAGCTTTGTTGCGTATTACAATATTCTCTTCATCACGTTTCTTTTTCCAGAGCCACTTCATGTTAATGACATTTTTACATAGTGGTCTGTTGACTAATTCCTATACATCTAATCAATCAAACTGGTAAAGTTCTTCTTGCATCGCTTCAATCCATGCAGAATCAGCCATGGCTCTTGATTTTCTTTGGTTTGGTTTGCTCACGGATAGTGCAAACATACACACTCGCCATCTGTTCTATCTGACGTCCTTATTCTAAATTGATTGATAAGGATTTCTGATGACTTGTGCTAACGGATGATCTCTTTTCTAACGATGTATGAGAAAGGATGTCAGTTGATAAGAATGTAAGCATGTATGACAAATCAACATATCAAGAAAGATTATCCCTTGTTCATGTACCGATTGTACTAAAGTTGTTGATGAAATTCGACTTCGTTACTTGTGCAATTTCTTGATGATTATTGCTTGATAAATGTTTCTCAATTTAGCAATGACAGTTGGAATGACATGTAAGTTTTTCAGTGTTGTTTGAATATTTAATGGAGGTGTATCTGCAGCAACGGTTGTTGAAGTAGATGGAGTTGTGTTTTGTTGTTGACGTTGATCAGGTGCATTAGCCGCATGTACATCGGAAGACTTTGACACAACTAGAGTAGTTCCATTGAGTAATTCATCAAACATTGGACAAAATAGCAAATCCAGCTTATATTGGAACCCGTTGTTACTATCTCATTGCATGAGGAACATTTCTTGACTGGGTCGGGACTTAAATTTGGTCTTGTTTAAGTGCCGTTGTCGAACATTGAAAATTTGTCAGAAACAGACGTGAACAGGCGCCATTTTTTCTGATCAGTTTTTAAATCCACTTCAACACTGGTTCTGAGATATCAGCTTCTTCAGCAACCATACTCTGAGATTATCAAATGCTTGACATTGTTTATATGTACCGTCACTAATATCAAAACTTTGTTCTTCTAAACAATGATTGAGGAAACCTGCACTTAAATCTAAGTTTGTTTGCATTCACGTATTTTGGAGATAACTACACTGGAACCATTTGTTGAGTCACTGGTCAGCCTTGCGTAGTGCAAGAAATCCGAATAACATTCCGTGTAAAGGAAGCCACCTAAGACCAACAAATATGAAAATTACACCTGTGGGTTTTTCCACCTAAGTGCAATATCAAGGAATTTTACTCATACAAGCGTAAGACATTATTATTGGAGAAAACCTATGTCCTGTAGAGATCAGCCTACTAGGTTTCTGAGTATGACTCTTCTGATTACGGTTGTTACTTGTTTTCTATCTTAAGATTGAGTCTTATACGTGATTCATTCCTTTAGGAATTTTGTTATTCACGCATCGTGGTTTGCATTAAAGACACATTTATGACATGTAGAACAAACAAAGTGTTTGGAATCCAAAAAAGGACTAGAATTCCTAAAGTGATCTACTAGTGGTACAACATTTTACGTTACACAACTACTTTTAGATACATGCAAACTCCTAGATGTTTGATTATTGCTCCTAGGTTTTGGTTTGCTTCCATTAGTAGTGTTTTGTAGACTAGCAGTATGCATCATACTAGATTTTGAATTCCTATCTTTTTGTTGTGTCTTTTTCTTAGCTCCCTCTAGATAGTGATTATGAACCATGTCATTTGAACTAAATCTTGGCATGTTCTTAGAACTATTTCTAGATTCACTAGATGCAATCACGTGATTAGGTTTTGCAAAAACATATTCTCTTCCTTTAGGCAAATAATGTTGAGTGACTAGTTTTGACAAATTGTTTTTTCACATCAACTTGGGAGGCAAACCATGGTTTTGAAATTTTAGGTCGTTCAAATTTAAATCTAGTCGGTTGTCTAACAACTGATTGGTTTCTGAGTGGTTGTAAAATCTGTTTCCCCAAGACTAATGGTTTTGCAAACTTAATATCCACACTATTTCCTGACTTTCTTAATTCGTTTTTTAAAGCAGCAATTGCAAAAACCTTTTCCTGAATCTGAGCTTTCAAATCAGCATTTTGAGTAATCAAAGAAGTTGTCTGTTTTATAGTATTAGCTCTCGTTGTTTTGATAGAATCATACTGTCTTTTGTAATGCTTTTTCAAAGTCTCATTTTCCTTATTTAAAAGCTTATTTTCCCGGGGGGGGGGGGGGGGGGGGGGGGGGTTTGGGGGGGGGGGGGGGGGTTCCGCAAGTAATTTAGCCACGCTATGTTCTAATTTGATGTATTGTTTCAAAAGCATCACTTTCCTTTTTCATTTTGGCTTTATTACTTGTTTCATTTAAGATTTGACCATGTTTCTCCGATTTTAAAGCTTGATTTTGATATTTAAGTTCAAGAGCAATACAATGTGCTTCCATTCTTGAAAAATCTTTTTGAAATTAGGCAACGGTCTTTTTAAGACAAATATTTTTGGACTCGAGAGATTGGTTTGAAAATTCAGTTGTGTTTGTCTTGTTATAAAGTGATGAATCAAGCATGGGACTTTTAACTTGACATTATTCAGTATACTGGTCAACCCTATCTTCATTAATGATTTCAGGTTGCTTAGTATGTTGTTGTCCTATTAGCCAAAGATAATTACATTAAAGTCAATTGTACGTTCAACAGTTGGCCTTCATCATATATGGGTCCTGATATCTGCATCATTTAGTATGTTGAATCATTCCCCTAACAACACTAGCTTTCATCTTGAACTTTTGATTCTATCCTACTGCTCTCTGTGACAACCAAATCAACATCCAATGCTTTACCCGTATCAATCTGACTATCTTACATTTGCATCTGTCTTTTATTTACCCTTCTATCATACTGTCTTTGATGATGTGTTCTCTTAGGAACGGACTTCTTAACATTACCCATGTGTTAGAGTAGTGTATCTCTGAAGTGTTTAACCTCGATTCTAGTGTATTCAACAAAGTACTTATCTGTCATTTGACTGCCATAATCTAAGGAAAATTGCGAATCGATGAACTTCTGAAACTGTCTGTTGATCACCCAAAAGGCTTCCATGGACCCATCTTCTTGAAAATCGTATTTGTCAATTTGCTTTTGTAGTTGATCGACATTGAGGAACATTGTACTTGTGAAAGTATCATTATCTTGACAAAAGAGTGATAAATGCCCGTTTGAATCCATGTTCGATACGAGTGCCTTTTAAGTCTTCTTTTGAAAGAACTTAAAGGTGTGAAGTGATCGAAAATCTGTCATGCATCTCTCTTTTTCTTTTGACATCTTGTATTTAATTGCATGCACATCTTTTGTTTCAGAATCCAAGCTGCTTTCCTTTACTGATTTGCTGAGTGCAGTGTCTGAGTTACTGTTATCTTTCCTAGAGCAAGTGTTTCCATGACGACTGAATCAATTTTCAACACTTAAACGGCATTTAACTGAACTTCTTGTTTCTACAGTAGTTTCTTTTCAGTCAAGAGTTTCTGAATCTCTTGTTGATGAAGAATTGTTTCAAGTATATATTTCTCAATAATATCCATGTCACCGATCATTATATCTTTGAAGGATTGAGCATCAAATACAATATATTTCTGAATGCGCTCTCTTAATTATGAATTGAAGGTGTTTTCAAACATTGTTATGAGTTTTGTCAAAGCAGTCTTGCAATCAATCTCATGAAGTATTTCTTTGGTAAGATGTTTTTCTAGTAAATCCATGTCTTGAAAGAATGTTCTTTTAAATGTAGGCACTCCACCAAAGTCTTTTAAATCATTTGAGAGAGACGTGAAGTGTGACTGAAGTGCTTTAAGACCTTTCATGAAACCTCCTTTTGAGAGTCGTGTCTTTTCTTAAAGTCGTTGGATCTCTTGCTCTTTTGAAACCAAACACGAAGAAACTGGTTTTTCGTTTCCATTTTATATGATTTGTTGTGAATGGATATCGAATCTTAAGTTTATGAAGTGAGTGTAATTGTGGTTTGTTGTTGTATTTGAAGTACTTGATCAGTTTGAAATGTTTGTTGAGTTACTAGTCCTTTAAGTAAAAAATGAACCGAAAATGAGAAATTCGGTGAATGAACTAAAATTGCCTTGATTCGCAGAGTTTGAACCAAAAATGCCAGAACCAAAAATAAAAGTACCAAAAATGACTTATTTCGTCTAAAAATTAAAGAGTGGACAAATCGACTGAGTGTCAAAATCAGCTGAGTGGCTAAATCGGTTGAGTGTCAAAATCGGATGAGTTGCTAAATCGGTTGAGTGTCAAAATCGGTTAAGTGTCAAAATCGACTGAGTTGCTGTTTGGTTATTAATGAAGAAGCACCTTGTTAAATATCATTGTTCTTATGTTAATTCCGCTATACATATTCTACGTTCAATGTTATTGTTAATCCTAGATATAAGATCTAAACAATCTGAGCTTACAACGATCTTTAGGTTTCCACACAGTATTAAGGCAACACCATTCGAGGCACTTTATGGTCAAAAGTGCAGATCACCTGTCTGCTGGGCCAAAGTTGGAGATGTTCAACTCACGGTACCAGAGATAATCCATGAAACCATCAAAAAGATAGTATAAATCCGACAACGCTTGCAAGCTGCAAGAGATCGGAAAAGGAGTTATGCCAATGTAAGGAGAAAGCCTTTGGAAGAGATCATGTTATGTTGAAAGTATCACCTTGAAAAGGTGTCATTCGATTCGTAAAGCGAGGAAAGCCTAATCCCCGGTACGTTGGAACATTTAAGATCCTTAAAAGGGTCGGCCCAATGGCATACACACTTGAGCTTCCGGAAGAACTCAGTAGTGTCCATAGTACTTTCCACGTTTATAATCTAATGAAATGCCTATCTGATGAATCTCTCGTCATTCCAATGAAAGAGCTTTGGCTTGATGACACACTCAATTTTATGGAAGAACCAGTGGAAATCATGGATCGAGAAGTCAAGCAACTAAGACAAAGTCGTATTCCTATAGTCAAAGTAAGATGGAACTCTAAAAGAGGACCAGAATTTACGTGGGAACGCGAAGATCAAATTCATGCCAAGTATCCGCATCTATTTTCAAACATCACTCCGACATCCAACTAAATCTCGGGACGAGATTTCTTTTAAGGTTGGGAGACTATAACAACCTACAATTTTCATCAATGTAATTATCCATCTATTAAATTAGATGCAATTGTCATCAATGTAATATCTACTTATTAAATTAAGTACAACCATTTTCACGGGAATATTTTTGCTTTATTCCACCTATTATGCAACATAACTTGCATAACCAAAGTAAACGAGATCACGCAACCTACATATGACAATTTCATCAATGTTTATTATAACAACCCATAATTTTCTAGTATTTCATCAATGTAATACCTACTTACTATATTAAGTACTACTTTTTCACGGTAATAAAATTTCATTTCATTCTATTTCATTACGTATCATAGTTTACATTTCTAAAGTTAACGAGCTCACGCAACCTACCTATAACAATCCTATCTACATATATGTCAAGAAAACATCATAACATGTCAAGTCAATATCTTAATATCATTTTTACAAAGTACATTACTCATATAATGTACCATTTGCAACGTTATATCAAGACAGGCTTTAAACCATTAACGTTTACGTTTAAACCCTAATTTCATATAAAGTACACATTCAAAATGAATGTACAATCAATCAAAGCACATGTACAAGTAATATAACATCTCATTTGAATATACTTTCCCTCCAAAATAAGGTACAAGTCCTTTAAAGCATAATGTACAAGTCATTAATGCACGACATCCAAAATAGCCATTTTACCTCATCATCCCTGTGGTTTGTAGTTAGTGGCACTAATCATCCCTAGCCGATACTATTGGCAATAATCATCCCTGAGTAGCAAATGTCCGGCAAAAATCATCCTTATTAGGGATGATTTTTGCAAAAAGTTTAACAAAAAGTTTTGCAAAAAACATCCCTTCAGGGATGATTTTTGCCGAACGTTTCACCACTCAAGGTGATTTAGTGGCCGTTAGTATCGGTTAGGAGATTAGTGCAACGAACACAAACCACATGGATGATTTTTGCAGTTTACTCTAGATCTTTTATAGCTCGCGCTCCCTCAATCGGTCCTCCGGTCAAGAAATTGACAGGTCATGATGAATTGGCAATGGTGGGTTTGTTACTTAGGCACATGTAAAACAGGAGATGATAACGAAAACACTTGTGTCCAATAAAAATTAACTGTTGTATTCATAAATAGCTTTGAGTACTTAAATCCATAAGTAGAAAAGAGTGTGATATAAATCAAGTAGTTGAGTTCGAAATGAGTATGTAAACAATTTCGTAAACATGTATGCAAATGAGTATGTGACAAAGTATGAAACCAAGTTTGTAATAAATTGCAAAATCAAGTATGTAAACCAAGTGTGTAGAATAGTATGTAAAAGATATTGTAAACGAATATGTAAACAAGTTGTATTGAGCATGTATTCTCCCCCGAGATTTGTAAAGTAAATGTAAAACAAGTGAAACATGGGCTATAAACTCACATCGATGATGAAGAATGATTGGCGGGAATGTACACATTGAGTACAAGACGAAACGGAAACTGAAACGGCTCGACCAAGAAGTTGCGGTTTATCTTAACGGCTATGACCCACTAGCCTACGATGATGTACTTGATAAAAGATTTAGATTTAAAGTTGTACTAGTTTGGTGGTTGGTTAAATAAATAAATTGAAAAGTGAACGCAATGTATGTAATATTTTCCTTATATATTACATATGAAAAACAAACCCTTATATAAATCATACCGCGAATCATATAACAAAGGCAACCAATCCAAAGATTAATGTGACGTATATAATGTTTTGCAAGTATTATATAATAAGTGTGAGTAAAATAATTAAACCAATTAGTTTGACTCGTTTTCTAGAATCACCGCTTAATAAAATAAAAGTTCTTGTATAAACGTAGTCGTACGTTTTAAGATTTCCAATTATGTTAAACAATGTTTGTAAAGCCTTTTACAACAATTATTAGGTTACCTTCTAGCTGATAATTATAAAATATAAAATAATATTTTATAACTTATATTTCGTTTCCTCGACGAATCGCGTCTAAAATAATCGTCTCATTGTAAAAGTATAGTTTTTGTTCGATGGTCGGATTATCGTATAATACAAATTAATGTATCTTTAAAATATAATCTTGGTCCTCTTTATCGGTTTTCTAAAATAATAGCAGTTTTAGTAAAACATTACTAAACGTAGAAATCTAAATAAATTTCGCCATGACCTTCCCGTTTGTAAAAACGATCTCAAGTCGGACGACTTTGTTGCAAATCCACTTTCCCAATTCAGTTTAATAGAAAACTTCCTAGTAAGTTTCAAGTATATTTATTGGTTATTGTTATTATTTTCATATTATAAATCCGTTACGCGTCTAATATAATATATCCGAAAATAATAAATGATTCACGTTTATTTAACCAATTAACCACCGGTCCGATAGTAATATTTATATCAAATCTTAGTATATTTTTATTAGTTACGGTTATATATACCAAACGAACCCTTGTTGATCCCTTTGTTGATCCTTGAGCTAAACCAAACGCACCCGTTTGGCAATTCTGCCAAACCAAACACTTTCTACTAAACCAAACGCACTCTTGACTGTGACCGAGTACCCAACACACCCTCTTGTTTGCTTCTGCGAAACCATGCGCACCCTAATAAGAATTAAACAACTTCACTCCCCGGCAACGGCGCCAAAAACTTGATGTGTCGTCGTGTGGGTGTTATTGTGATAACCCATAAAACAAACACCCCTCGTCTGCTATTGATATACCAAACGCACCCTTGGCTGGTGGTTTGACCCGACACCCCACGCACCCTTATGGGTCGTGGTGGCTGCCGAAACAAACATGCCCTTGGTGTGCCAAACGCACCCTAAATCTATGACAACAATAAACCAACGCACCCTACCTATTGAGAAAACACAACCAACCACACCCTCGTGGTGCTTTGCTTAGACCGAACGCACCCTTCGTGGTGCAAAACCAAACCAACCGCACCCTCGTTAGGGTTCACTTAAACCAAACGCACCCTGGTCGGTTGAGACCACAAACCCACGCACCTGGTGGTTTTGCTATAAAACCAAACGAACACCCCTGCTGCTATACCATCGAACGCACCCTTGTTGGCGTTAACAACAAAACCGAACGCACCTATTTGCGACGGTGGTTATGTGGTGTTGTTATGACGATGATGATGACTAGTTGATGATGATGATGGTGATGACGGCTGAGACAGCCGGAGGGGGAGGGGGAAAAAAGAGCGTGGAGGCGAGTGGGGTAGTGGGTTGGGTAGATCGGAAGAAGAGGAACACATTTGGTGTTCGCCGGAAAAATCCGCCGGAAAAGTTTTCCGGTGGCCGGAGGTGGTGGCCGGCGGCGGTGGCCGGATTTGGAGAGAGAGAGGAGGGAGATGATGAGTATGTGTGTGTGTATATTTTTGTAAAAATGAAATAAAAAGTTATAAATTTTATTTATATATAAAACTTATAAAATGAAATGGCAAGTGTATCATAGTATAGGGTTAATTGTGTAAATATTCCACAGGGACCAAAAGTGTAATATTGAGAAACTTTTATAAAATATTGGTTCGGGACTCGTTTGAGCGACTTAACGGATGATTCAAATCTCGAAACTTGCGCCATTGTTTTCCAAATCATTTTTCTGATAAAAATGAGTATTTATTTGATAATATTTCGTAAACATTTTTATAACATTTATAAAAATGTTCGTTATTTATTTGGTGAACCGGTTACGTCTCGTTCAAAAGTAAAAATAGAAACAAATTTTTAACCCGTATATTTGCGTTATCAACAAACGTTACTGAATAAAATGATGACTAATTTATTAAATATTTTTATTTAATAAAAAGTGTAAATTAAATATAATTTAATTATTTTCTCGTTTCTAAATCTTGCGAGGGCATTTCAGTCACCTTCTGACTGTTTTCGGGTCTCGGTCAAAACTAAAAAGTTGTCAGGAATGTCGTTTTACATCAAATTGCTTTAGAGTCCGAATAATGAAAACGTGATTTAGCTGCTCGTTTTTGATAAATCAACCTAGGAATAACATATATCTCCTTTAAATATGTTCCGAAAAATTACCGGTTACGCGGTAATCGCTTTTATGTGAAAATAAAAGACCAAAAGTCAAAAGTCAAGTCAGACTCGAAAAGTCAAAGATTAAAATCGTCATTCAAAATTTCGAAAATTCTCGGATGTTACAGTACCTACCCCTTAAAGAAATCTCGTCCCGAGATTAAATTTGTGTTATCCGATTGTGTGACCAAGGAAAGACTTAAGGTTTAATAAACTCGTTCTAAACAAGACGCTGATAACTTTATTCAGCAAAATTCGGTGTTTCTACACTTCTCAATCTACCAAAAATTTTGGCTAGGTTTGTCCAGGATATTTAATCCATCAAAATGGGTATCTCAAAATATATCATTACAGATCTTATGACTGGTATAACCGCGTTATAGGGAAAGTCTCATTATAGTGAAAACCTCAAGAAGAAGGTGTAGTCGCGTGAGTATGTTTGTATAAGTTTCTAAATGTCCGAGGACGGAGTCTCGTTTCTACTATCTGTAAGGTTCGATGATTCACATCAACGTGGCTTATGGATGTAAGTACCCAACTTACTTGGCAGTACTAGGATGTATCGCGACCTAAGTCTTCATACTAGTGGCCCAAAATGAATAGTCTAACTATATGTTTTGTCGATAGGTGTTTATCTCGTTTAAGGGGAGTTGCATTACCTATTGGATAAAGTTGTATCAGTCGGGACCGCTCCAGGACCCAACAACAGCAACCATAACGACAATAACTATGACAAATGGTGATGGGATGCAGAGGGTGAGGACCCTCCGAGAAACAATATCCCCAGAATAAAGTTCAATAAATGAGAGGAGCTCGCGAAAGAGCTTATGCGATAGACGGCGGATTATGGTACTCAGTCGCTAGTTTAAGGACGAATCAACTCCATTAACTCAAGTGTGTAACAAGTCTGTTAGTTCTACGAACAGTTCGTGATCGCGAGGATTAGCAACGGCAAAAGTAATAACTTAAGAATGTGATAAGGCAGCTCCAAGTGAGGCCTTAAGATTCTGCTGAGTAGCAAGACACGATTGTGTCTCTAGACCCTTTTAACGGATTCTGGTGATTATCGAGTTCAGGTTCATACTCGTCTCATATCGGATACCATTAAGCCCACTCATTTATAATTTATTATTTGCATAAAGAAGCGTCCCAATTTATGTAAATAATAAATTTATAAACTTATGGTTCGGTGATTTATAATTTATTTATTTAACTGAAGAGGCGTCCCAATCCTTTCAAATAAATAAATTATAAATCATCCTACTTAATAATTCCCGATGCAATACGCGTACCCACATAACTTTCAAGGTGATGGATGACATGACGATGCATGTGCTCTAATGAGTATGGGACGAGTGTTCCAAACTCGTCTTCGGAGACAGGGAGTAAAACTACCCAAAAATATCGACCTAGAGTTCAAGATAGGTAATGAGTACCCTGGTTAGAGTAAACCAGGTAAAAGTCTCGATGAACCAGTCAACATAGCAATTATCATATAAATCCTCCTATTACAAGTCCCGCCTATACAAGACTTGTAATACTTAGATTTATACATAATCCCATGTAACCAAAAATTATAACGGTCTTCGTGTAATACAATATAGTATAAAGCTATGAAGAAAATTAATGTCCTTAGAGACCATTGTTTAACTTACAATGCCCGAGGACGAAATGAAACCATTGTGCAACTCACAATGTCTAAGAAGTAAAATGAGACCATTGTATAACTCACAATGTCTAATTACAAGTCCCGCTCATACAAACTTGTAAATAACTTAGATCATAACATAATTCAATTAAACAACAATTTAACGGTCACCGTGTAAATACAATGTAGTATAATGCTATGAAGAAAAATAATATCCTTAGAGATCATTGTTTAACTTACAATGTCTGAGAACGAAATGAGACCATTGTGCAACTCACAATGTTTAAGAAGTAAGATGAGACCATTGTATAACTCACAATGTCTGACGAGTAGAATAAGAACCATTGTGCAACTCACAATTTTCTTAAGAAAACGATCTGGGTAATTATATAAATAACTCCTTAATATAAATAAACTATAGCGATATACGCAAAATGTTGTAAGCATATATATTACAATATGATGTCACGACTTACACATACTGCAGCACGTAAAGTAAAGCACAAACAAGTAGCCCGTGTATGCATTCTGAAACTTGTTTGAGATGTGATGCAATGTAGTTGTGAAAATGACTATAGTCTAGGGTAAAATATGCACCTAGTTCTCTACTATACCAGTGCTCTATACTAATCTGAAACACCCCCAAAAAAACAACAACCAAGCGGAATAACCACTTAGGGGTGCTACTACATAATACACAGCGCTAGATTACAAGAAGAACGACCTCTAAATGTTGTCGTTTGAAAAACAATCTCGTTGATTTCAGAAATCGCCAAAATAATAGTTGGGACCCGTGTTAATTAATTACAATTACTAATAAATAATTGCATCACCAAGAACAAAACTTGAATGGTAAAGACTCCAATGCACATCAATAATCCAAGCATCTCTCACCTGAGAAAAACATGCTTAAAAGTTCAACATTAAAGTTGGAGTGAGTTCATAGAATAGTTTAAATATAATTAATTCCACTTTATCATCACATAACCATTGTTAAAAATCTCCCAAAGATTAATAAGAATGGCATGACCAATTTAATGTCATCAAAAGTGTTTCAAGTATGTATTGCCATTTTATTCAAGGCAACGTAAATATCCCTGTGTGTAATAAACCATGATTACGATTACTCTAAGCTCATGAAACTGAGCTAATAATTCATAGTAGAATTCTTATTGTATTTGGGTTGGGGTCTGTGTCCCAACGTGATCCGCATGAGTTTATAAGTTGGTCCCAGTGATAGCAAATCCACCCGACGGGGGTTGTAAATCCCGAATAGATCTTTTGATATCATATCGCTGGACAACACGCTATAATGTTTCATTACCGCGATCGCTAATCACCCGAACAGGGATCCACACCCGAATTAGATCTATTTTATAACATTCGCAGCTCACCCTCCAAGTGATTTACAGTTCATGACGCTGTGAGCGTAGACTGAATGTACCCTATTCGGGCAATGATATAAAAATATTGTACTACCCGTTACCGGTGTCCCCCTCCAAAGAACCACCCGCAGTAAAGTGAATATATGTACTTTACTCCCGTTTACCAGGTGTCCCCTCCAAAACCCCGGTGCCAGTAAAGTAAGAATATGTACTCCCGTTACCGGTGTCCCCTCCAAGAACACCCGGGCAGTACCGTTTTGTCATCAGTTCAATCCGCTTAAGCTAATCCGTAATCCTTTCAAAAAGTAAAAGTGCAATATATATTGACCAAAAATAAGTAAATAATATATCCCATAGCAACTATGCAAAATAGTATGAAAACCAATTTGTAATCAATCAAGTAAATGCATTTGCAAACAAGCATGTTCTCACCCCAAATATATGTAAAACGAGTAAAAACAGGGGAGTTATAAACTCACAATATCCTTTAAAACAATCACGTTGTTATAAGATAACCAAGTATAAGAATTTGTAGACAAGCATGTATCCCCCTCGCGGGTTATAAAACATTCAAAAGATTGAAAAGCGAGGCTATGAAACTCACCTCGATGATGAAGAACGATTGAAGGTAGCATCCTAGTGCACAAACACGAACGAAGACGAAGCGCTCGAACGAGAAGCGCAAACTAATCTTAACCGCTAAAGTCCCACCAGCCATAAGAAAATAAATTTTTAGGTTTTCCTTCCCGATGAATGGTTAATTAATACGCGACATGTGAATAAAGATTTAGATTTTAATGTTGTAATGGTTTGGTGGTTTGGTTAAAATAAATAAATTTAAAGTATATAGTATGCAAAGTGTGTAATCTCTATTCTTTAATATTACATATGAAAATAACCCTTATATAAGTGTCAAAAAACCGTGAATTTAATATAACAAAGACAGAGTCAATCTAGATGTTAATGAAAAGTATATCAATGACCATGGCAGGTATTATATCATAAGTGTGGGTAAATAATTTAAACCAGTTAGTTTGACCCTACTAAAAAGACTTTGAATAAAAGTATACCCATGTCTTAATGTTATGAATCAACAAACCATGTTTGTAAAGTTTATAACCATTATAAAATATAAAATAATATTTTATAAATTATCTTTCTTTCTTCGAACGGGTCGTGTCTAAAATAGTTCGTCTCATTGTAAAAGTATAGTTTTCGTTCCGTTTATCAATGCCGGTTACTGTATAATACAAATTTATATATAATTTAGTCCTTTTTTATCGTTTCTTGAAATAATATAGACTCTAGTAAAACATTACTAAGTATAAAACTTCTATAAATTTCGCCATGACATTTCCATTTATAAATCGTTTTCCATATTTATAAAGTCTAACGTTTTTCCCACTTAATCAATGAAATCAATATTGCAAACCCCCACGTGTTTTAAATATATAAACATATATATTTATTCATACGCGAGCATAAGAATAATAATTACCTTTATTTAACCAGTTTAAACTCCAATATATAAATCCATTTCATGTTTATTAAACCTTAAGTTGTATTTATTCACCGTTTATCATGAACCAAACGTACCCTTTTTATGGTTTCGCTAACCCAAACACACTCCTTGTGTGTTCCTATCCAAGCCAAACGTACCCATTGTTGTGCCCGCTGTCCCAAACACCCCTTTGGTCATATTTACACAGCCGAACGCACCCTTTGTGGGTGGGCTGT
Organism: Tanacetum coccineum; assembly: GCA_026074375.1. Classification (NCBI taxonomy): domain Eukaryota; kingdom Viridiplantae; phylum Streptophyta; class Magnoliopsida; order Asterales; family Asteraceae; genus Tanacetum; species Tanacetum coccineum. The sequence continues at coordinate 26,726 of BQNB010046835.1, forward strand.
TAAGCCAAACGCACCCTTGTGCGTGGTTTCATTAAACAAACGCACCCTCTTTGATGGATATATAAAGCCCAAACGCAACCCTTTTGCCTGCGGTGTGAAAGCCCAACGCCCACCATTGTAAAGGGCTGCTCACAGCCAAACGCAGCCCTAATCCGGGCGGCTGACCACCCGATACCGACCGCACCCTTGCAGTGCCGAAAATCAAACCAACGCCCCTAGTTGATCATAAACAACACCAAATGCCCTCCTGGGGCTGTTAACAACAAACAAACGCCCCTATGGCTGCCAAGATCAAAAACCAACGCACCCTTGGTTTTGGTTTTAAACCCGAACGCAACCTAATTTCCACAACAGCCCAAATGCACCCCTATCTGCTGTTATAACTAAAACAACGCACCCCAACTGTGTCTCTCAAAACCAAACGTGCCTTTGCTCGCTGGAAACCCACAGCCAAACAAACTCAGTCTGCTACAACAAACGCACGCCTTGGTGGGCTTTTAGTCAAACTACACACACCCTAGTTGGCTGTTAACAAACCACACGCACCCCCATGGGTTTGAGACCCAACCCGGTGCACCCTTGGTTGTTTTTATACAAACCAAACGCTCCCTTGCTGCTGCCACATAAACCACGCACCCTTTTCGAGCGTTATGAACCATACCGAACGCACCTCCCTTCTGATAAACCCGCAACCAGACGATCCCTAGTGGTGTTAACCACGTAACGAACACACCCTTGGTGTGGTGATGATGACGATGCGATGAAGGTGACGGTGGTGATAGTGATGGGGTGGAGGTGGTGGTTTCGGTGTGGGGAGGCAGCGGGGTGGTGTTGGTTATAATGATGGTGGTGTAGATGGTGATGATGATGTTATGATGAGGGTGGCAGCGGCGGCTGAGACAGGCGAAGGGGGGGGAAGGCGCGTGGGGGAAAGTGGGCGTGGGGATCGAATAGATCCGGTGATGAGGGAACGTTATATGTTTACGTGTGGGGTGGTCGTGTGATGGAAGGTGGCGCCTATGGCTGCGGGGAAAACTTATTCCGCGGCGGCGACGTGGTGGCCGGCGGTGGGCTGGCCGGAGAAGACGACCGGACATGAGGGAGAGGAGAGAGTGTATTTGCATATTGTGGGTGTGTTTTTGTATGAAATGAAAAGATATATATACTAAAATAAAATTAATTAAATTAAAACTTTATATCAAAAGTGGCAAGTTAACATAGTTTAGGGGACTAAAGTGTAACTTCTTTAGTATAGTTTTGGTAAAAACGGTTCGGGACTCGTTTGAATGACTTAACGGATGATTCAACTCTTGAAACTTGCGCCATTGTTTTCCGAATCATTTTTCTGATAAAAATGAGTATTTACTTGATAATGTTTCATAAATATTTTATAACATTTAATAAAATATATGTTATTCATTTTGTGAACCGGTTTTGTCTTGTCCAAAATAAAATTGGATTCCAACTCGAGTATTCGCGTTATCCGCAACGCTTTTATAAATTAAAACGAAGACTAAATTTATATTAATATTTTTATAAATAAATACGATAATTAAAAACAAATTTAATTGATTTTGTGTGGCCGCGTTTACTATTGTTCGAAAAATGTTTCGGTGCTAGTTTTAGCCACCTTTATGCCTCTTTATCACCATGGTCTCATCGGGCAACAACTGAAAAGTTGTCAGGATTGTTCGTTTCTATCGAATTGCTTTAGGTCCGAGCTGTGAAAAAGGATTTAGATGGTTTTGTTTTTTGTAAGTCCCAAGCCAACCTACAAGTCAAAGGATAAAGATAGTTTATCTAAAAAATCCGAATTTTCTCAGAAGGTTACACAATAACTAGTAAATCGTAAAAACTTTATTATCTAAATTTATATGTCAATTAAAGTGTCATGGTAAAATTTTTCTTAAATTAATCCCGTATGAGATAACCAAAATAAGTTTAAAAGCAATTTGTCCTATCCATAAAATAACCAAGATTCGGATTAAACCAATGAGCCAGTAACGCTAAATAAGAATTTGTCGTTATCATGTGGTGGCGGTCCAAGTTCCGTAGTTATAGAAACACCAATTTATAATCACGAAAACCATCAATAATTTCTTTTGTTTAAAGCCGTTTCCCATAATTTAAAAAATCACTTCTAAGAGTAGTACGACTTACATGTTGATACCGCGTTTGTAGCCTCCTTTTGATGATCTCCGTAAGCTTGACGTTGTCGAAGTGGTTGAATGGAAGCGCTTGTTGAATGACAAACTTCGTAAAATCAAGTCGAACCGCATCATTATCAAATATAAAAAACTTGACCATCCGCACCAATATTACCATGTAACTATCATGTTTGGGCTACCCCGCATTACAACCTGTCTTATTCTTATGAGTCCGGAGTGTAGTGTTAGACGCGGGGTTATAAAATTTCATACATTTCTTGCAACGCGCCTTTTCCACCCCATCGATCATAATATAATACACATAATCGAAATTAGACCCAAACAATCGCCTATTTTCTCGAAAGTTGGTCTAATACGCGCACCACTCTTCATTGTGTAAACTTGTCGTACATGGCAGAAGAAATGGAGGGATTAAGAGGAAGCTTGTTGTGATTGGATGAGTTCCATATAGGCGGGATTTGAGAATTAGAGTATATCTATCACGATTAGAGAGAAAAAGAGAGATTACTGAGTGTTTTTGATGTGTTTTCAACCCCAACCCATTACATGTATTTATAGTACTAAGCCATGCCCTAAAATCATCAAAAAACAAAAAAAAACCAAAAAAAACGGGTATAAACGGGTAGTAGCCGTTGGGATTTTTTTTAAAAAAACCAAAAAAACGGGTTAAAACCGGGTTTTTAAAAAAAAATGTAACGGCTAGTTTGACTTCCATGTTGACCGGTTTTTTTAACCGGTTAAAACCGGGTTTTTAAAAAAAAAACTATTAACGGTTATAAAAAAAAATTAAAATTAAAAAAAAAAAAAAAAAACCCGGTTAAACCCGGTTTTAAAACCGGTATCGTAAAAAACCCGAAAACCGGTCTAACCGGTTTGGTTATATTTAACCGAACCGGTTAAAAAAAACCGGTTTTTTAAAAAACCGGTTACGGTTTTTTATACCGGTTTTAAAAAAACCGGTTAGGATTTGCAGAATTTTTTGTTTTTTTACATTGGGATGTTGGGCTGAAATGGTAAAGCGACGAATTTTTACATTGGGCTGTTGGGCTGAAATAGTGAAGCGACGAAAACGACTTCATATAGTGCGAGAAATGAGTATATATATAATAACCTTTGCCATGCCTAGTGTGTTTTCGAGCTAAAATTTGACGGAAAAGAAAAAAAACGTTTTTAGTGTTATTGAGTTTTTTTTAGGAAAGTAAAAGCAATTTGAGGTGAAAACTAATCTTCTAGATTGATTTGCAACTCGTATTAGAGAGAAAAAAATGTTAAAAGTATTTTTTTTTGTAAAGACGAATATGTCTTTTTGAAAGATTTGGCAATAAAAGTTAAGGTTATATTACAAATTTTGTTCAACAAAAATGTTTTTTTAATAAAGTGTTTTATTTTTAAGGTTTTAAGAGAATTTTCTTTAATTCATAAATAAAAAGGAAAAAAGTTATATATATATATATATATATATATATATATATATATATATATATATATATATGTTAGGTTAAAACTGTATATATAGATCGAGATTAAACTTATAATTGCATATATATATTTTATTTTAAAACTTTAAAAATTACATATATATTCAATTTAAATTAATGATTGTGTATATATCTTTTTTAAACATTTATAACTGTGTATGCTATCATTTTTAAACTTTTAATATGTAATATATAACAAAATAAATATTTAACTTAATCTTCAACTCTAATTATGATAATTATAAGTTTAAACATATCAACAACATTTTTACTGTTTTTTTCTGTTGTCGAAATCTTTCCATCGCCATTGCTAATCTCTTAGAGCTTACTTCTTATTCCTCGTCCATACGTCATTTACCTTGTTTTCAGTTTTTCGTGATTCAGGTTAGCATTCATCTCTGTTTTCTTTAAAATGGCTAATAAACATTCCATTATGACCTGAGAAATGGTAGAGAGCTTTTGCGATAGTTATTATATTCCTGATGAAGTTCATCCTGCCGCTCAACCCGGGCGAGATAGGACAAATACCCATTTCCCCCGAAGGGCAAAGTGCGTGTCTATTACTAGGTTATTTATTATTGATGGTTTATAGGATTTCCTCTTACCAAATATTTTCGTATCCGTACTCAATATTTCCTATACATATATTCTCAATAACCCCCTTCGGCGCTGCTCGTATATCTCATTTCGAGGTTTTGACGCGTGTACTTGATCTTGGCCCGTCGGTATCTGTTTTCCGTGCGTTTTATACGCGTATATATAGTGACGGATTGTTTTCGTTTGCGAAACGTTTCCTATCGGCTCCTTCTTGTCTCTCGAAGCCTCCAGATTCTATTAAGAACTGGGCGGACCATTTTTTCTGGGTTGATGCTAGGGTGTTTCCTATCTCCGTCCCTTTGTATACGGGAGGCGTGTTGGAGAAGGATCCGGCTCCCCATCTCACTGCTCGTCAAGAGCAGGCTGTTCAGGTCCTTTCTTCTAATAAAGCTCATTTCCTTTTCCGGCGATATTCCAGGAATGTTTTTTTAGCTCTTGTGGCTTGAGTCCCATACTATCCCATTTGGTGAAAACACGTTTGATAACCGCTTTGAGAGACCTGATAGAACGGGTGAGTGAAACTTCGTTTTAGTGGAAAGAAAAGTTTTTTTTTGTTGTTTTTTTTATATATATATGGGGTTTTAATCTTTTGGTATATGTTTTGCAGACATGGGCTTGCTTGATTATATCAGAACTGCTGACCCCCGGAAGGTTCAAGCGGTGGAGGTCCAGAAAGGGGAAGAGCAAGTGACGCTGCTTGAAAGTACAAAACATTGCTTCGTGTCCTTGGATGCTCCTGCCGCAGTACACCAAGCAAGTGGTAGTGGTTCCGGCGCTGGTTCTAAAGCTTATGCTCCGTCTGCGGGGGAAACTGTTGTTACGGAAGAGGATGTAATTCCCCGGTGGTTAACTTTATTATGATTTAGTGGATCCCGGAAGGTGATCTTGCTTCTTACTTCCTATGGTTTGAGAAATGAGTAGCCGCTCATAAGCAAGCCGAGAGAAGGCCATTAGGAAAAAGTTGATAAAGCAGAGCGACCCCCTTCCTGCTAAAAGATTGAGGATAGGTCATCCTAGCCTAGCTTCCGGAACAGGTGGGAAGTCACTCGCTACAGAAGCAGCCGGAGAAGGCTAAGAGGAAAAAGTTGTTAAAGCAGAGTGACACCCTTCCTGCTAAAAGGTTGAGGATAGATCATCCTAGCCTTGCTTCCGGGACAGGTGGGAAGACACTTGCTAGTCTGAGACGGACTATCCCGGAAGGCTCCCTTTTATTGGGGCCTTCTTCTCCGGCGGACGTCCACACTCAGGTTACCGTGCGGAGGTATGTGCGTGCTTATCCTTCTTTGATTTTGTCTGTACTTGTACTTTCCTTAACGTTATTCTTTTTTGCCAGTTCCCGCGTTGCGGATGCCCCTGTGTATACTGCTGCTGATACTGTGACTTCCAGCAGGGGCAAGACGCTTGCCGCACCTACGTCGGACGTGGGCGGGTCCTCCCAGCCGGAGACGTCGGAAGAGTCGGCTGACTCGTTCTATGAGACGGCCGCTCTAAATTCTGAAGATGCTAAGCGTTGGTATATTCCTCGCTGGAATATTACCAACGATTCACTGCTGGATGACGGATTTTCTTGTCGCACGTTGGTGGATCACGTCGCCCATCCTGCTTTTTCTCCACACTCCAAAATATGGATTATGATCAATTGTTCGAGGAGTTCAATGTGGGGGCGGCGCGACAGATTTGCCTTGGGTCGGAGGTGAGGTCTCGTACTGAACATGAGCTGGAACTTAAAGAGAAGCTTCGGGCTAAGTATGATGCTCGGGGTGTGCTTCTTAGGGAAAAGGATGCGGAGATTGCTAGGTTGAAGTCTTTGGTGAAAGAGAAGGAGACGGAGTCCGCGGAGGTTCCCCGTCTCCGTGATCAGGTTTCTGTTTTGGCTGCGGATAAATCTTTTTTGAGCGCAGAGGTGTCGGCTCTTAAGAGTGCTGTTTCACAGAAGGATACTGACATCTCCCTTCTTGATTCCCGTGCTTCGTACCTTAAGTCTGCCCTTGATGATTCCCAGGCTGCTTGTACTGAAGCCAAGAACTTAATTTCCACCCTGTCCTCCGAGAGAGATGGACTTGCTTCTGAGGTATGACTTTTATTCCGCTCTTTGTTGCTTTGGTGGTGTTTTGTTTTTTGTTTTTTGTTTTACGATTTCTATCCGACTTTGATCTGAACTTATCTTATTATTAATATATCATATAAAAAAATTAAAAAAACACAAAAATATTTTTCTTTTCTTTTTATTAATACATATCATACGCTGAATGTCTGGGAGGGGAATGTTCACCAGTCAGGCAAAAGAAAAGAGGGCAGGCACGGAAATATAAATAAGGCAATCCAAGAAGAGGTGGAAAAACTGGTTGGGATGCAGGAATATGAAAGGTCCACTATCACAGTGGCTCTCTATCGGTAATGGTCATAATGCATGATTTGGAAACCGGCGAATGTGTGTAGGACTTCAAATTATCCTTAAACAGCGCATGTCCAAGGTGCTTACTTTGCGAAAAGATTGGAATGTAGAATCATAGTTGCCGGGTACCCTTTCTAATTGTTTCTTAGATGCATACAAGGGTTATCACCATAATTTAGATGGCAAAAGAAGACGAAGAAAAAACAGCGTTCATAACAAGCCAAGGGATATTCTGCTACTCTAAAATGTCGTTCGGTTTAAAGAATGTTGGGTCAACATATCAATGCTTAGTGGATAAGGCATTTCAAAAACAGATTGGACGTAACCTGGAGGTATATGTCGATGACCTGGTTATAAAGAGCCTCACAGAAGAAGAAATCATCTGAGACATAACGAAAACATTCAAAACCCTCCGGCCGATAAACATGAAGTTAAATCCAAAGAAATGCACCTTCGGAATGCATGAAGGAATGTTCTTAGGTTATAAAGTAAGCACCAACGGGTTAAGAGCATGTCCGGATAAAGCAGACGCAGTCCTTAGCTTGCCATCTCCGAGATGCATCAAGGATGTACAAAAGTTAAATGGAAAGCTAGCAAGTTTAAATAGATTCTTGTCAAAATCAGCAGAAAAATCGTTACTTTTTTTCAAAACTTTGAAAAGTGCACAAAGAAGAGCGATTTTCAATGGACAAAGGAAGCCGAATCAGCTTTCAAGCAGATGAAGAAACTTATTGCAGAACTCCCAACACTGACCGCACCAAGGGAGCATGAAGAACTAATCATGTACTTGGCCGCAGCAAAAGAAGCTATCAGCGCAGTCTTGATGACAGACCGGGAAGGCAAGAAAATACCAGTATATTTTGTAAGCCGCGCCCTACGAGGTCCGGAAGTCAACTATACTCCTATGGAAAAATTGGTGTTAGCCTTGCTCAGTGCAAGCAAACGGTGAAAAGATATTGAGCACACACGAGTGTTGGAATAACATACCAACCAATAAAGCAACTATTGTCAAGTAAGAAATTGTAGGCGAAGATTGCTTGAAAAATGGAAGTTTGAATTAGAAGGATATGATATCCAATACAGACCAAGGACTGCAATTAAAGGCCAAATATTGGCAGACTTTATTGTAGAACGACCGGAAGAGGAGTTCTCCGATGAATCTCATGCAGAACCGGAGACAACTACCGGAGGAGACTTTTGTTTACGGGACCGGTTGTCCTGTGTAGACGGCTCTGGAGCAGGACTGATACTTACAAAATCGGATGGGGAGCAGAAGTCACTTACGCTCATAGTTTAGATTTGAGGTTACTAACATGAAGCTGGGGTAGTATGAAGCAATTAATAGCCGGTCTAGGTTCACAATAAAACAAAATGGGCGTAAAGATTTGCAAGCACACGTTAGAACAAAGACTTGTTAGCCAATCAAGTTAAAAAGATTCCTACATTGCCACAGAGCCAGGCATGATTCAGTACTTGAACAAAGTAAAAACACTGACAAAAAGCTTCAAGGAATTTTTCGTCAAACAAATACCATGAAGTGAAAACAAGAAGGCAGACGCCCTAAGCAAGATCGCATCTACAAGCTTCGCGCATCTTAGTAAACAGGTGCTTGTGGAAGAATTGAAGGAAAAGTCCATAAATGAAAAAGAAATTCTCGATGTAGTAGAAGAAGAGGGCAACACGTGGATGACACCCATATGTGAGTACCTGGCAAAAAATAAATCTTACAGAGGATAAAAATGCAAGGCCACAAGCGGGTTACGTCGCAAAGCGTTCCGGTACACCTATGATTAATGGAACCCTTACAGAAGTCTTTCTTTGGCCATGGCTTTCCGGTATATTGTGTTGGACCGCTCAAGCAAACTATGTTCCTAAGAGAAATCACGATTAGGGAGTGTACATGCACTCCGATCTAGATCTGTGGTATTGCCAAAGTTATTTCGAACAGGATATTACTGGCCAACAATGCATATGGATGCACGGAATTTGATAAGGGAATGCAATGACTGTCAAATACACTGGTCCGTCTAAGAAATCGCTGCTGAACTTGATCCCATCACGTCTCCATGGACACTCTTAGTGGGGGATAGGGACATTGGGACCATTTCGGATAGGTCATGTAAGTCAAATTATTGATTTGTCGCTATCGCATTTTCACTAATGGTCCGAGGAAAGGCTGGTCGCAACCATCATGACAACCATGTGAAGAGTTGTGTGGGACATTTTTGTTTGAGATTTGGCCTACCTGGGGAAATTATATCAGACAATGGAAAACAGTTCCGTGATAATCCATTCAAGGATTGGTGTGAGAAACTGCGTATCCGCCAATGCTTCGCTTTCGTGAAGCACCTGCAAGCAAATGGTCTAGTTGAAAGAGCAAACAGAAGCTTAGAAGAAGGAATAAAGGCAAGGCTTGATGAAAGAAGCAAAGATTGGATAGAAGAGCTCCCGCACGTTCTATGGGCCCACCGTACAATGATCAAGTCAAGTAACGAGGAAACACATTTCACGACGTACGGACGGAAGCAGTAATACGGCGGAGATTGGATGCCAAAAAACATGCGGACTACGGAGAGAGATTGACAAAAAAACCAATGAAGCTTTGGAATGAACTTGGACTCATAGCGAAAGGAAGAGGGAGAAGCAGCAATTCAAGAGGCAAAAAGCAAGAAAAAGATGGAAAAGTATTACAACTCAAGAGTCCGCGGCACAAGTTTCAAGCCGGGCGACATGGTCTACCGCAGCAATGAAGCAAGTCATGCCAGGGACAAGCCATGCTTGACCCATGTGGGAAGGAACGTATAAGTTAAGAGTCGCTTGGAAAAAATGGAGCATACAAAAGCAAAGACTGCAATGCGAAATGAAATACCAAGGACATGGAAAAATTAGTAATTCTCAAAAAGTGTTAATATACATGAAGTGTAAGGATTCCGCCCGGCACATATGTTGCTCCGGAAGCAATATCTTTATTTATTCTATCTTGTAATATTTTTGAATTTCAATGAAAAAGTAGGGATTAGGCTACCCTCACGACGTTTTAATTTTTAATTATTTCTTTACTTTGCAAAGTTATATTAATTGTTAAGACGCGCATGCAAGGAGCCATGCTCCACAAAAATATTACCCCGTATAATAAAGGTTGAGCAACCTCAAAATTAGCTCAGGTGCGTAAGAGGTATTGCAAGCCCTGCACCAGGAGAATAACCCATAAATATTCACAAAACTATTTATTACGAACGTACACCAGTAATAAACAAAAGATAGCAAACATAGCATTAGAAAATGTGTTGCGGAACGGACCTACAAGAATCCGTCCAAATCAGATGTTACTTACAAAGTTAATATCAATTTACAAACAAGCCGTTGTAACAGACCACATGCGGTCACGGCAAAATTTCAAAACGAAGGTCTTCAAATGGAGGCATACAAACCACGCTCCCCAAATCCTTCATCTGTGTCCAAATCCTCAACAAAGAAAGTAGCCACGGAAGTACTGGCCTCACCAATCAAGTTCTGAGAGGATAAGGGATAAGAACTTATATCCACCATTAACTGACGAAGAGCCGCGGCATGCTTCCTCGCACCTTCGGCACGGGTGTGAACATTGAGTAGAGCAAAAGATAAAAAGGTCTCCCCGACAACAGTCTTAATGTCAACATGATAGATAGGGACAGAGAGCTGCTCAAGGCACGGTTGAAGATGAGCAGCTTCAGGGAGGTCTGCCAAAGGACCGTCTAGGAGAAAGCAATCCAAGATTTCATCTATCCCAGAATCTTTCTTGGATTTCAACAATTGAACCAGAGGGAAGTCCGCTTCCTCAAGAGCCCTTACCGCGTCAAGATAATGGGCCTCAGCAGCCTCCGGATTGTAGGCCATGACCGCGGAAAGTGGGGTTCCGGCGACTCCATGCTCATGTCCGGCCGCCAAACCCTCTTGCATACCATAATCCACGGCCCGGCCTAAAGCATGACCCAAAATTCCTTGGTACTCGGGGGACTTCAAACATTTAACCATAGCAAGTTCCATCCCGTGCGTCAACAACCATCTTCGTCCAGCTAGAGCAGTCAGGTAAGCAGGATAAAATTCCCCCTCCAGGCGACCGGACACATCCATCACGTGTGCCTCAAGTTCGGCCACACGATTGTACAACACCTGGGCCTGTGCTTCCTGCTGAGCTTCCATCTTCTCTTTAAAATCACGAAAAGCAGAATGAAGGGTAGAAACCTGCAAGGATAAGAAGTTAAGTAAAAAAAACCATACCAACAACGAGCGGAATAAAAGTCATACCTCAGAAGCAAGTCCATCTCTCTCGGAGGACAGGGAGGAAATCAAGTTCCTGGCCTCATCACAAGCAGCTTGGGAATCATCAAGGGCAGACTTAAGGTAAGTAGCGCGGGAATCAAGAAGGGAGATGTCAGTCTCCTTCTGTGAAACAGCACTCTTAAGAACCGACACTTCCGCACTCAAAGATGATTTCTCCGCAGTCAAAACAGAAACTTGATCACGGAGACGGGAAACCTCCGCGGACTCCGTCTCCTTCTCCTTCACCAAAGACTTCAACCTAGCAATCTCAACATCCTTTTCCTTAAGAAGCACACCCTGAGCGTCATACTTAACCCGAAGCTTCTCTTTGAGTTCCAGCTCATGTTCAGTACGAGACCTCACCTCTGACCCAAGGCAAATCTGTCGCGCCGCCCCCACATTAAACTCCTCAAACAGTTGGTCATAATCCATATTTCGGAGTGTGGAGAAAAAACTGAGGGGGCGACGCGATCCACCAGCGTGCGACAAGAAAAGCCGTCATCCAGCAGTGAATCGTTGGTAATATTCCAGCGAGGAATATACCAACGTTTGGCATCTTCAGAATTTAGGGCGGCTGTCTCATAGAACGAGTCAGCCGACCCTTCCGACGTCTCAAGCTGGGAAGACCCGCCCACGTCCGACGTAGGCGCGACATGCGTCTTGCCCCTGCTGGAAGTCACAGTATCAGCAGCAGTATACACAGGGGCATCCGCAACACGGGAACTGGCAAGAAAAGAAACAATAACATTAAGGAAAGTACAGGTAAGTACAGACAAAATAAAAGAGGGATAAGCATGCACATACCTCCGCACGGTAACCTGAGCGTGGACGTCCGCCTGAAAAGAAGGCCCCAATGCAAGGGAACCTTCCGGAATAGTCCGTCTCAAGCTAGCAAGTGTCTTCCCACCAGTCCCAGAAGCAAGGCTGGGATGATCTACCCTCAACCTTTTAGCAGGAAGGGTATCACTCTGCTTTGACAACTTCTTCCTCTTAGCCTTTTCCGGCTGCTTCCGAGTGGCATCTCCTTTCTCAGCCACAATCAGATCGTCTTCCGGATCCGTTAAATCCAAGTAAGTACCCACCGGAACAATATCCTCTTCCGCAACAACATTTTCTTCCGCAGCCGGAGCAGAAACCTCAGGACCAGCGCCAGAACCACTACCACCTTCTTGTTGTGCCACAGCAGGAGTGTCCAGGGACACGAAGCAATGTTTTATACTATCAAGCAGCTTCACCTGCTCTTCCCCTTTCTGGACCTCCACCGCCTGCACCTTCCGGGGGTCAGCAGTCCTGATATAGTCAAGCAAACCCATGTCTGCAGAATAAACACCAAAAGATTAAACCCCATAAAAAATATAATATAAAAAAAATCCCCACCAAAAGGAAGTTTCACCCACCCGTTTTATCAGGTCTCTCAAAGGCTGGATAAGTGTTTTCATCAAATGGATAGTAGGGGCTCAAACCCACAAGAACTAAAAAACACTCCGGATACCGCCGGAAAGGAGCTTTGTTAGTAGAAAGGACCTGAACAGCCTGCTCTTGACGAGCGGTAAGATGGGGAGCCGGATCCTTCTCCAACACGCCTCCCATATACAAAGGGACGGAGATAGGGAATACCTTAGAATCAACCCAGAAAAAATGGTCCGCCCAATTCTTAATAGAGTCCGGGGGTTTCGAGAGACAAGAGGGAGCCGATAAGGAACGTTTTGCAAACGAAAACAATCCGTCACTATATATGCGTGTGTAGAACGCACGAAAAACGGCTACCGATGGGGCGAGATTAAGTACGCGCGTCAAAACCTCAAAATGAGATACACGAGCAGCACCGAAGGGGGATAGTTGAGAAATGTGTATGCGGAAATGTTTGAGAACGGCTACAAAAAACTTGGTAAAAGGAATCCTATAGCCACAATAATCGAATAACCTAGTATAGACACCCACTTTACCCTCAGGAAATTGGGTGATAGTCCTATCCCGCCCCGGAGCGGTAGGATGAACTTCATCAGGAATATAATAACTATTGCAAAAGCTTTCTACCATCTCTCGGGTCATAATGGAATGTTTATTAGCCATTTTGAAGAAGACAAACGAAGATAGATGCTAACCTGAATCTCGAAAAACTGTAAAAACGAGGAAAACAACGCGCGGACGTGGAATAAAAAGTAAAAGCTCAAAGAAATTAACAATGACGGTGGAAAGATTTTGAGAAGAGAAAAAACAGTAAAAATGAGGGGGGTATTTATACTTTGGGTATATTTACTCCTACCGATACTTGGATGATGCCACGTGTATATCACTTGCCTAATCAACGGTAGAAAAGCGCATAGGAAATTGGTAAAAAGCTGTCAAAACTGTCACCAGTCAGAAGGTAAGGGGACAGCAACGCTCCACGTCACTAAAGCGTCACCAACCTTTTTTTAAAAAGAAGAAGAAGAAGAAGCGGTACGGCATAAAATAGATGACTCCAGAAGGAAATAAAGTAGCCGAAAGTATAGCATTGATCACCGCACGCAGGACATGATCCGCAGGCAATATCATACTAGACTGGGGGGACTTGATGACGTATACTAGGTGTACCAAGCCTCTGGGCTTGGGCCACACTATTACTTGGGCTTTTGGGCCCAACCTGTCAATAACGGGCCGTAGTAAAACCCAATCTCGCATTGGCCGCGGCCCGAACCCAACGATCCGTCCGCAGATCCAGTTATAGACGATCCGTCCGCGGCCGTTCACACGATTACCGCGAAACCTTGCCCGACAAGGGACTCACTCCGGCCACTACTAAAGCAACCAAAATACTAGGAAACCCTAGTACTAGACACCTATAAATAGGGGTCATAGTACACCCCAAAAGGTACACAGTTATTCTTATGCTCTCTGACATATACTCTGACAATATGAATACTTACTCTCACGCCGGAGTCTAATCGTGGGGTCCGCCCCCACGGTAAGGCTAACGGTTTACTTTCAATTGTGCAGAAAATCATATCACCTCTCTTGCTCTAGTACAAGATTAAACACTCAAGTCATTTGGAGGCCCGGCCCGACAAAGGACTTCAACACCTTGCCAAACCCGACACGAATTTTGTACTAACATTATGACTCTGCAAACAAATGCAGTTATTAGTTTTTGGTGAATCTGATAAGCATTCTTTTGAGACTTAAAAAAAAATTACTTGTAAGACATGAATAAGATAATAAATTTATTTGAAATACATACTTTCTAAAATTTCAAACAACTTTTCCCGATACATCCTCCTTATACCACCACCTTCGTGTCACCTTCACCTTAATCTTCCATGAACCTTTTACATAGATTAGATCACGAATAGAGTTAACGTTTGCGTCCATTAACAACCAATACGGTAAGATCTATGATCTAATAAATATGAAACAACCCTTTATATAACTATTTGTTTAGAAGTTTTCTTCAAATAGTTAGTTATTAAACTGAAATCGGTTCAACTTATATACTACTAACTATCACGAATGTGTTTGACATTAGTGGGTGGTTTAGGATTACATTTTAACTATTAGTAGTTATTAGTACTTCCATATACCATTTTTAAGTTACGAAAAAGCTACAGGATGCTTATGTTAAAAAATATGTTAGATGTTAATCTAAGGTTGATGATGTTAAAGTGCTTGCTAATTTGATAATTTACAATCCTCATTTGAAAACTTATTATTATAATTATCTTATTTTTTTAGCTTGTATGGGGGAATATAAATAGCTTTCCGATTGTTGAATAGATTGGTGATAGTGTTGCTCATGCTTAAAGGTATTTGCATACACTAAAAAAAAAAAGAGGCATTTAGTGACACAACTTTTAATGACACACAAAAAAAGTGTAAGTAAAAGTACATGTTTACTTACACTTTTCAAAAAAGTGTAAGTAATAGTTTAGTTTTGCTCACACTTTTTAAAAAATGTAAGCAAAATTTTAATTTTTACCCACACTTTACATAAAATGTAAGTAATAGTCTTATTTTTACTCTTACTTTTTTAAAAGTGTAAGTAATAGTCTTACTTTTACCTACACTTTTTAAAAAGTGTAAGTATAGTCTTACTTTTACCACACTTTTTACAAAGTGTAAGTAATATTCTTACTTTTACCCGCACTTTTTATAAAGTGTAAGTAATAGTCTTACTTTTACCCACATTTTTTACAAAATGTAAGTAATAGTCTTACTTTTACCCACACTTTTTAGAAAGTGTAAGTAATAGTCTTACTTTTACTCACACTTTTAAAAAAGTGTGAGAAAAAATGTAGTTTTTCTCGAAAAAAAATGTTTGGAAAAAGTATAACTTGTAAATAGAGATGAGCAGAATAGATCGCGGATCGAACGGAACTGGAATGAACATATTTCGTTTCGGTCATCAGTTCGTCATTTCTCTAATATTTGGTCTTTGGTCTGGTCCAATTTAGTCTTGAGCAAAACCGATCATTATGCTTTGTTGGACTGGACCGGACGTGAATCGACTCAGATATGAACCGAACATTTCAATCCGATACTCGGTCCCGTGATTTGTACCTAATATTCTTCAGTGTGAGTGGAAATATTTTTTTAGAAATTGTGAACATAAGTAGTTTTTAAACCGAACCGGACCGGGCCGACCCGATCCAGACCATCTCGATCCGGTTTTTAGTCTAGTGTTTTGGATAAAGTCGGTTTCAATCCGATCCGGTTTTCGCCCCGTATTTAATATTTTAAAAGTAGTAAACGTATTTACACCTAATGATTTTAAAATAAAATGATTACGCATGTCATTTTGACTAACAATATCATTTGGAAATCAAAAGTTTATAAACACTTGTCACATTTAATTTTCTCCAAATCAAAAGTTTGACTAAAATCATTTTTCCCAACTCAATTGACTCTTACGTCTAAAAACACTTTCTCCATTTCATAAAATCAATTCGTTATGGCTGTAGATTTTGATCGTCACTCAAATCGTTAGGGTTTAATCGAAGCTCACCGTAGATCGTCACTCAAATTCAGTAAGTTGTTTTTAATTTTGTTTATTTTACAATATTCGTTACATGATGTTTAGTTATGATGAAATTAGGCTTTAACTCTTATTGATCCGAAATGTAGGTTAGATGCTTGAATCAGTGTTAGGTTATTGAGATCGTATTCGGTTTGTTGTGTTATAATCGTATTGATCTGAAATGTTACTTAATAGCTTGAATTAGATTTATGTTTTAGGTCTTATTAGAGCATATTCGGTTCCTTTTGGCCCTAGGATCGTGTTGATCTGAAATGTAGGTTAGATGCTTGAATTAGTGTTAGGTTATTGAGATCATATTCGGTTTTGATGCGTTATAATCAGTTTTGCTGATTGGCTGTGAATGGTGAACGAATAGTTGGGGACATTGATGCGGTGTTTGAAGTTGTTCTTTTGAACTGAATATCACAATAATTGGTTTTCAATGTTTGACAAAGAAATAAGCTTCTGGTTATCGGGACCATAGGGCTTAAAAAAGTGTACAACATAAAACAGCAGAAGTAAATCCAAATACTATTTTGTACAACCCGTATTATCAGAGTTGCCAAGATTTGGCTTTCCTGCTCTTCTGGTTGGCCCGTAGGAACTTCAGCATATTTGTAATGAACTTATATATACCGAAGGTAAACATCCTTGTGGGTCGAAAGTTTCTAGTCCTAACAAGCCATTTTAGAAATAAAAGCAAACCAACAATAACAGTAACAGTCAAACGGCGTCGTATCTGTCGAGTCGATTGATCAAATGTATGACATGTTTTTTGAACGTTACTCACAGGACCATAAAAATTTATTTAGAGACATTAACCAT
>BQNB010046836.1:0-43483 GCA_026074375.1 Tanacetum coccineum
TGTATAAAAGAAAAATATCAATAAAATCATATACAATTAAATGTATATTTACCTACCTATTAAATGATGAGTTTAACATTTACATGTACATTTGTTAGCTGGATTTTTGTAGTTTTCAATGGGTCGAAGTTTGCTTTCCCGTATTTTGGCAACTATAGGATGTTTGCGAGTCAAGCTAATCGTTACTTTTTTCTCCATCAAGCTGATTTCCACCGAGTCCGCCTCACCTGTGATTTGGAAAAAGTATGCTTGTCATCTATATTGTGGCATATCAAACATTCAGTTTCGAGTTTACGTATAGGAGTTAAGATAGTAGAAAATATGTGGTAATACAGTTATCAACTTATCCAAATATGAAATCATAGGAATAGAAATTTGCGTCAAATGGGACCGACATAAAGTGATAAATGATCTCAAAGGCATCCAATGTAGAAATTTTATACAAAACAATAATGTCAGCATATCTTTATACAAAAAGTATTAATCAATGTTTTGACAACCAGGTTTCTAATAGACTCGGTCGAGTTATCGGGTCATCGGATTACCGGTTCAACCAGTTTGACCACAGGGTCAACTCGGTCTTGCACAACAGAAAAAATATAAAATACTTGCAATGATAAAAAGGTGTATATATATATATATATATATATGATTGGGCCATAACACATGACAAGTTATTACGTAGATAATTTTTTGTAAATTGTTTGTGGATATGAGGCATCTACATAGTATCTTAAAAACACCATCATACTAAAAAGACTACAATTAGTCTTTTACCATTAAGGACCACATTAGGCACCTAGGATAATATCAACAGAAGTTGAAAGACTATGTACTATGACCAACTTCCCTGGTCAACATAGGCTGCCAGAAAATCAAGAAACCTTGAAAATTAAGGTGGATGATGGGTTGAACAAAAGCAATTTGGAACATGCTCACCATTTAATCTTGAGAGTATATCAGCAACTCTATCTTGACATCTTTTGCATCGAAAATCGGCTAAAAGAACCACTTCTTGAACCTGTTTTCACAAAGAAGGCAATACCCAATTAGCTCATTTAACATACCAAAAAAAAGTTGTGATCATGAAACTAATCAGAAGAAAAAATAGATTACTAGTGGGAAAGTTAAGGATTCAAAGGTTGCAAGTGTTGTTGGAATAATGGCCATCTTATTCATATTTTTGCATGCGAATTCGACATCTTTTTGGTCTTCATTCTGATCAATAACAGCCATGGTTTCTGTAGATATTGTTTCTAAAAAGGGTGTATGAAAACTTTGGTTAAAATGACTCGAAATGAAAAAGTGACCTTTGTGATGCTTTTATGTGTATTCGGGAACCCCACATAATATATACACGAGTTAATTGCATAAATTATTAAATTGTTTACGTGGTTCGTCATAAATTATTATTTTCCCGGATTTTCTCATTGTGGTTTCGACTCGTGTCGGGTTTGGTCCCTTGACCAAACTTTTCGTTTGTTTGACCCAGGGCCGTCTTTGAGGGTGTGGAAGGTGAGCGACGGCACAGGACCCAAAAACAATTTAAGGGCCCCAAAATTTGTCTCGTTAGCAAATTATATGCATGTTTTTTCTCGAAGAAAAATGTAATTAGATGAGAAAATATCTTAAATGAGACATATGTGCAACGTCTAAATAACTAATTTGCATTATATACGGTGACATTTTATATATAACAAGTATTCTCGAAGGGCCTCAATATGTAAGTTCGTACAGGGCCCTCAATTTTTTTTAAATTTAGGGACGGCCCTTGTTTGACCGTTAATTGCTGGTTTAATCAGTGAAAATGACATAAATACCCCCATTAGTGTTTCATAAATGATCTATGAACCTAATCCATTCGTTAATTAATTTTTTTATTTTTATTTTTTGTTTTTCAACTTTATATTATTATGTTATTTCTTTTTAAATTTTAGTTTTTTATACGTTTTTATACCGTTTTTTACGTTCTTCTACGTTTAGTACATTTCTGAAAGTTTTCGTACTTTTCATCCGTTTTTATCAATTTTTAGACGTTTTCGTTTACTTTTTGTACGTTTGTCCGGTTTCGTCCGTTTTCATACGCTATCATACTTTTTTTATGTTTGGTACGTTTTTGAACGTCTTCATACACTTTTATACGTTTTCTTACGTTTTGGTGCTATTTATACGTTTTAAAACATTTTTATACGTTTTCATCTTTTTAAAACGTACAAAATCTTATAAAAACGACGTATGAAAAAGTACTAAAACAGACAAAAAGGGAAAAACATACAAAATGGATAAAAACTGATAAAAACGTACAAAAACTTAGAAAAATCTAAAAAAGCGTAAAAAAGTGCAAAAACGGGCGAAAACTTATAAAAACGTTCAAAACTGTATAAAAACGGATGAAAACGGACAAAAACATATAAAACGCACCAAAAGTACGAAAGCGTAAAAAACGTAAAAAAATGTATAAAACGGATGAAAACGTACGAAAACTTACAAAAACAGTCAATAATAATAATAATAATAATAATATGAGTAATAGAAAATATATAAAGGAAAAAAATAATAAAAATAAAATAGTAATAACAAATTAATAATGAAAAAAATAATAATTACCGCATGGACTAAATCCGTGATATTCAACAAACCTTAGGGACCATTTAAGAAACACGTATAAAGGTAGTTTGGTCATTTCAGTCTAATTAACGGTCAAACAAACGGAAAAGTTGGTGAAGGGACCAAACCCAATACGGGTCGACACCACAAGAAGAGAATCCAGGAAAAAAGTTTATAGACTATTTTCGTTAAACTTGACAGACCATATGGGCCATTTTTGAAATTAACTGTGCCCCAGGGACACATGTTAAGGTGGGGACACAGGCTGTGTGTCACAGCCTGATTGGCTTATATATATATATATATATATATATATATATATATATATATATATATATATATATAAGGTTTTTCTAACATGTGCCCTAGGGGCACATGTTAAGGTGGGGACACAGGCTGTGTGTCACAGCCTGATTGGCCAGCAATTATTGTTATTAATCATTATCAGGCCCCACAAATAACTGCTGGCCAATCAGGCTGTGACACACAGCCTGATGTCCCCACCTTAACATGTGCCCCTGGGGCACATGTTAGAAAAACCCATATATATATATAGTGTTTGAGAGAGAAAAAAACACAAGTTACTATTCACCCCATACTCAAAATTATTGTTTATATTTTTTTTTGTCAAAAATTAATTGTTTATTTTTAAAATAGATTAGAAATATATATTAAGTTTACAATATTATCCTTATTTGAGGTAAAAAAAATACAAATTTTAAAAATTTATAAATTAATTAGTTAAGGGTAAAACTGTTATTGTGTAAAAAGTAAGAGAAAAAAAACTGTAATATTTATATTTTTTTAAACTGCGTGTTTTTTATCGATAGATAATAATTATAAGACGGATAGAGTAAAAAAGAAGGGCAAAAATAAATATCGGAGAGTTGACAAATATGCTTCTAAAGCATTGGCAGACTCTCCTACCCACTACATTTTGGTGTGTATTTTATATTCGTTTTTTGGTATTAGTCGTATTATCAATATACATGTTTTGACAGTGGACCACTTACTACAGTAACGGGCTCTTATTTTGGGTCAGCCCGATTTTAGTTTTTTTTTTAAATTATTTTGTTGTTGTTCTTTTTTTAAATTTGTATGCACAAAGTAGGAGGGAAAAAAAATATTACAAAAGTTCCGATTTATTCAGATAAAAAAAATACTCGCTGAAACATCTTCGATACCTAATAACTTTAAAATAATCGATATGGTCACAAACGTACAACTCATTATATTAAAAAAAACCCATATAGCAAAAAAAAATCCCGAATCATACAAAAAAAGATAATATCCGGGAAAAAATTAGCCAAAAAGAAAACCAAAAAATAGCCTAAAATCTGGCCCAAAGTAAAAAAAAATTACAAAACGGACCCTCACCTTTTAACTATTTACGATTTTCTTACACAAAAATTCCCGTAAAAAAATTTACAAAACCGTCCCAAAAAAAGAAAATATTCGGGAAAATATTAGCCCGTCCCAACGCAATTTTTTTCCCCGAATCATACAAAAAAAGAAAATATTAAAAATTAGCCCCGCATAACGCATCGCCCAAAAAAAAACCCCCCGAAACGTAAAAAAAATTATTCGGGAAAAAATTAACTCCGCCGCAACGCGCGGGTTCATTTGCTTGTTATAATACATTCTTTGTCCATTAGCGAGAATGTTAGATCACGTTTGATATATATATAAATAGCAAGTTCAACGATGTATCCCCACAATTGTTGTTGATTTTGTAGCACGTCTTGTAGGAACCTTATTAGTTTAACAAGCAAAAGAACTCGCGCGTTGCGGCGGGGTTAATTTTTTCCCGAATAATTTTTTTTACGTTTCGGTGGTTTTTTTTTTGGCGATGCGTTATAATTTTTAATATTTTCTTTTTTTTGTATGATTCGGGGAAAAAAAATTGCGTTGGGACGTCTAATTTTTTCCTGAATATTTTCTTTTTTTGGAACGGTTTTGTAAATTTTTTTACGGGAATTTTTGTGTAAGAAAATCGTAAATAGTTAAAAGGTGAGAGTCCGTTTTGTATTTATGCAATTGTTGAAGCAATTGATTTTGATACGGGGTTTGCTTGATTTGTGTTGGGAGATACTCTCTTGCTCTCTCTCTATAATCATTGGCTAATTATAACACCGCAAGATCAATTGAGGCCAACGATTCGGGTTCAATTTTATTCAATTGCATGTAAGTGATTCTTCTTGAATCTATAATTAATCTCCTATATCAGTAATGGTTAGTTAATTTTCTTTTAATTTGTGGTTTTTATGTTCACTGAGAATTACTCATGATAGAGTTATGTATATTATAATACGATGCATCAAAATAAAATTAGTTTTGATTATAAAGGACTGTAGCTGACAGTGTGAGGGCTGCAGCGATTTTTTTGAAAGTTGGGGGTGATTGGGATTGGTTTGTTACTCTGAATAGTTATATATACATTGTTGTTTGAGTAAACTGATTACGTGATTTGAGGTCGCGGTTATTGTTAGCTTATGTGCTTTTGGAAAAGCTAAATAGAGTCTTTGTTTAGGCTTTTGAAGTTTGTGGCTTAGGGGGTGTTTTTGGTTTCATCTTATAATCGGCTTATGGCTTAAGGGTTTTCGCTATGATTCAAATTTCACTATTTTTGGCTTATTTTGAAACTTTTCGGCTTATGTAAGTTTAAAAAGTTTCAAAATAAGCCACGCAAAGTGAACTTATGAAACATAAGCCCAAAACCAAATAATCCATAAGTCCGCTATATAAGCCGAAACAAACACCCCCTTATTAGCTTAAGTTAATAAGCAACTTTAGGCAGCTTTAAAATCTGTTTGTTATTACGAAAGCAGCTAATTTCATTTGTTAAAATCTTTACTCTATGGGTACACTCAATCGTCTATAGGATGAAATAAATATTTTTTTAGAAACTTTTTAAAGCTTTATCAACAATCTTTCCGTTTTGTTTCGAACTGAGTAATAAGGAAATGTATTTTGGTTTCAAATCAACGCTCTTTTTCATTTCTTTATGGCATAACCTTTGCTGTAAATGACATTTTAGATACTACTTTAACTTCAAACTGACTTCAAAATGATGTTTACAATATGATTTTACAAAAGTTAAATATGAGAGTTTATGTGTTTGTTGAAAGTTGCTATCATTGATGTGGGTTGCGTGTTTTTGACACGCAACTCAGCAGCCTCCTGTGAAACAACAAGTAGTGTGTTTCTGAATGTTTAGCCTACCGACTCGGTTTCTTGGGTTGATAACATTTAATGCAATCGGGTTTCCTTGCCCATGCCCGAACCCGATGTCTACTCCACTTTCGTACCTTCTCTTATAGCCTTATTTAAAAGGCAGGAAGTCGGGTGACAAAATTCAATGCAAACTACCTGAACCCAAGATGTTAATGCTACCCGGTCCTATTAGTTAGGAAATTGTGTTTTTTTTATTGAAGTTATTGTTGCTTGAATTTGTAGGTACGCGATGTTGTGAACTGCTAAGTTTGCAGCGACATCTGACGTATACTCTTCCTTTGAATTGAAAGTGTGATTTCTTAAGGCATACCAACGTCGGAAATTTGGCAGGGTAACCTGACCCGATTATTGTTTCAACCAAGGCATCTTGGCAAGGTAACTTCACCCGGGTTTATAACCTTTATTAAAAGGCAGGATGCGGGTTTAAAAAATTTAATGCAAAGTGCCAGAATTTTGGCGGGGTAACCTGACCCGATTATTGTTGCAGCCAAGGTATCTTAGCAAGGTAACTTGACCCTGATGTTTACAATATGAATTTAGAAATGCTTTGGTTACTAAAATTATTTGGCCTTAGTTTTGTGAGGCTTGCGTGTGTGAGCGGTTTAGCCCTGAATCATTTGTGAAAGACTGTGATGAGTAAGAACAGCTTTGAAGGAACTGAGATTATCCGTGTCTTGGCGGGGCAACTCAATACAATTGCAGCCATGGCGGAAGAATTCCACTTTCCTTTGATTGTTAGCCTATCTAAAAAAAAAATGAGCAAGTCGGTGAACACTATAGCATGGTATGGGCCTTTCTTGCAGTTGTATAATGTGTTAGTTCACGTGGCTATGCTACAGCCTAAATGATATAGTAGAGGTTTTGTTAAAGCAGTCATTAACTCGACGGCTGATGTATACTCTCCCTTCAAATTGAGAGTGTGATTTCTTAAGGCATACTAATGTTGGAATTTTGGCGGGGTAATCTGACCCGGTTATTGTTGCAGCCAAGGTATCTTGGCGAGGTAACTTCACTCGGGTTACGGTTGCAGCCAAGAATGGTATTGACTTTGGCTTTTATATTTGCAGACCTAGGCCTTCACAGTATCGACTAAATGTTGTTGATTTATCCTTGACTTGGGGTTCTGGAAAATCTGAAACCTTGCTGTCATGGTGGGTTAGTTACCTGATTTTTCCAATACGTACTGCTTATAACTGACAGTTACGTGCTGCTTGCGGTGTTAACTGTTACAAGAGCTTGCGCATTATCTGATGTTTACAATACGATTTTAGAAATGCTTTGGTTACTAAAACATAGGGCCATTTTGTGTGTGTGAACGTTTTGACATTATGCCAGTGCGATTAAAATGTTGGTAGATATCAATGAGAGAGGGTTGTGATGAGTAATAACGGCTTTGATGGTTTGGGTTGTTTTTTTTTTGGCTAATTTTTTCCCGGATATTTCCTTTTTTTGTATGATTCGGGAATTTTTTTTTGCGTTGGGACGGGTTAATTTTTTCCCGAATATTTTCTTTTTTTGGGACGGTTCGATATCTTTTTTTTGGGCCGATGAATGTAAAAAAGTTGTGAACAATAAAAACTTGACGTGTTTTTTTTGTTAATTTTTTTACGGGATTTTTTGTGTAAGAAAATCGTAAATAGTTAAAAGTTGAGGGACCGTTTTGTATTTTTTTTTTTACTTTGGGCCAGATTTTGGGCCACATTTTATGTTAATTTTAGGCTAGTTTGTCGATAAATGTGTATATTAGTAATAATTTTTTTTTATATGGCTTATGTGTTGGGCCTCATGTTTAAAGTGTTGTTTTTTTTTTTGCTATATGGGTTTTTTTTTTTAATATAATGGGTTGTACGTTTGTGACCATATCGATTATTTTAAAGTTATTAGGCATCGAAGATGTTTCCGCGGGTATTTTTTTTATCTGAATAAATCAGAACTTTTGTAATATATTTTTTCCTCCTACTTTGTGCATACAAATTTAAAAAAAATTATGAAAAAAAAAACCAAAATCGGGCTTGCCCAAAATGGGAGCCCGTTACTGTAGCAAAGTGACCCACTGTCAAAACGACAGTGGATTTGTCACTGAATGTGTATATTTATAATCTCTAGAAAAATATGTTTTACTCCAAAAGCTTTTGACATGAGATTGAAATTTAATCTGTTTGAGGGAAAACAAATGTTGCGACTTCCACATTTGAAAAGAACTTGTCAATTGGTTTTAATCAAGGTTTAGGGTGTCAATTGCGACTTCCACATTATGTAAATATTTGCTATTTGCAATAACAGATTATCACATCGTTCATAAACATATTATTACTATAATTAAAAGCTTTTTTTTTAGAAAGGCAATTAAAAGCTTTTAAGTAGTGATGCGAAAAAGTACACAAAAATGAGCATGTAAGGTGTGTGTTTATATTTTAGGCTTAAGTTTATGTTTTGATCATCTTAGAATGTTTGAATAATAGCATCACGTGTGTTTGTGTTAGTATTTGAAAATAATTTAATAAGTGAAATTTGCATATTTGTGACCCTTTTTGTGTCCAAAGATTTAAAATATCTTTTACGAAGGCATCCATATTTTGGCAAGATCCGTTGCGGGTTGCACAACGGTTGGTTTATTTTATTTTTGGTGATTTGCCCTTTTCCGGCTTCAGTAAATCACGGGCCTTTGGGAGGGGAAAGAATGGGCCCAGCAAAAGGCAATGTTTCATTTTGTGTTATCCGACTCGAACAAAAACTTTAATTAATATCCCCCCCCTAAAGGAAAAATACCAATGGTTTTTTTTGTTTAAACTTTTCAAGGACTTTAAAAAAAAGGAGCAGACAAACACAGGGGGGGGACCATCTCTAGGGATTTCGATTCTAAAGTAAAAAATTTATGGGGTTAAAAATAAAATAATTTAGGCCGGTAGCATAAAAAAGAGCAGACACAGGACATATCTAGGAGTCGAATTCTAAGTAAAATAAGGGGTCAAAAATATAGCCGAAGGTTCAAACTATCTACTATTTGTACCTTCTGTTGCGGAAGTACTTTGCCCATTCATGTCACCAATTCAAAATTTTTGGCTTCAAGTTAATTTCTTTAGGATGAAATATCAATCTAAATGTCATGAATCTATTAGGGTATGACTTAAATTACCTTAATTATGTTTTGGAGAAGCTTTGGAAAATAAAGAGTATATTTTCTAATTTAGTTTACCTCCGTCCCACATTAAGTGTTCTGTTTGACTTTTTAAGTCTTTTATCTTCATCTTTGACCTTAATTATATCTTTTTATGTTAGATGATACTTGATGCAAAATATATGAATTGATAGAGTTTTGAATGTATTATTCATTGGTATAATTTTCATTAAGTATTATATAACACAAACACAAATATTTACGGTCAGAGTAGATGAAAAAACACCTCAAAAAGTCAAACTGGACACTTAATATGAGACGGAGGGAGTATGTGTTTAAATTAGAAAAAGAGAATATTTTTAATTTAGTATGCGTTTAAATTAGGAAAAGATTGTGTTTAGCCTATATAAATAGAGGATGATTATGTAAGATTTTCATAATCCAAAAAGAGGTGAGAAAAACTTGTGAGGGAGTTTTGTGAGTATTTTTTTTAGAGTTGAAGCATCTCAATCTTGTAATTACATATCTATATTAAGTTTTTCTAGTGGATTAGGCTTGAGGGGCCGAACCGGCAAATAGTTGTGTGTTGTGTTTGTTATTCGTTGTTCTTAATTGTTTGGTTATTTGTTGTGTGATCCTTTGTCGTGGGTGTAATGTCCTTACAAGTGGTATCAAGAGCCGAGGTTCGTGAAGAAGGAATCATACAACTTGGAGGAGGCCATTACGAGAAGAACAAATACTTTGTGTTTGGTTCGTCATATTCTGCGCAGCGGTGGTAGAATTGACATTGCGGATTCGTTAACCGTTGGATCTTCGTCAATTTTGGAGTGGAGGTTCTAGACACATAGATATACAATCTCACCAAAGGGATTTTCCGTTTGACATTCCAGCAGAGAGTTACAAACCTTCAAAGTTTCTGCCCAGAATCTATATTTGATAGTTTTTACTTTTTAGGACCAAGTTTTTGTTGGGTTTTTTTATTGCTCTAGCGTTGTGTGTTTTGGATTGCTGTTTTTAAAAAGGATGGCAAATGAGATGTCAAAGTTCTCGATCCCGATATTTGATGGGACGATGGATTTCACGGTGTGGAAGATGACGATTGAGGATGTGTTGGTACAACAAGGTATTGATGAAGCTTTGGAGGAGAAACAACTAGCAGAGATGAAAGATGATGTTTGGAAGACGATGCAGAAGAAGGCTTCGAGTACAATTAGGTTGGCATTGGCTCCTAAAATCAAATACAGTGTTTTAAAGGAGAAGACACCGAAGGATATTTGGGACAAGCTCACGAATATTTATGCATCAAAGTCGTTGACGCATAGATTATTTTTGAAGATGGAATTATTTTTTACAAATGTTTACTTTACGATTTCGCGAAAATGTCGTTATTTTTACAATAAAAGTATTGCAATAATCGGTTAATACCTGTTGTAGCAATTATTTGATATTAGTTAGAAAATAATCAGTATATATGCACGGTTACGGTTTTGGTTAACGCGGATATCTAAAAGTAAAAAACCGAAACGAACCATTTATAAGAGGGTTTCTTTCGGTTTCGGGTTTTTTTCGGTTTCGGTTCTTCGATTTCGGGTTTTTGCTGGTTTCGGATTGATCGGTCGCTCGGTTCGTCGGTTCACGGTTTTTTTTGAAACCTAGTTTTTGGACCAAGTTTTTGTGGTTTTTTTATTGCTCTAGCGTTGTGTGTTTTGGATTGCTATTTTTAAAAAGGATGGCAAGTGAGATGTCAAAGTTCTCGATCCCGATATTTGATGGGAAGATGGATTTCACGGTGTGGAAGATGACGATTGAGGATGTGTTGGTACAACAAGGTATTGATGAAGCTTTGGAGGAGAAACAACCAGCAGAGATGAAAGATGATGTTTGGAAGACGATGCAGAAGATGGCTTTTGAGTCACAATTAGGTTGGCTATTGGCTCCTAAAATCAAATTACAGTGTTTTTAAAGGAGGAAAGACATCGAAAGGTTATTTGGGACAAAGCTCACGAATATTTTATAGCATCAAAGTTCCGTTGACGCATAGATTATTTTGATGATGGAATTGTATTCGTGAAACTTGAAAAAGGAAGTAATGTGCATGTCACATAATTCTTATAATCAGTTGGTATTGTCAATTGCTAATGTTGATGATGCTATCTAAGAGGAAGAACAAGCCTTGTTATGTTGCATCGTTACCGAAATCATTAAGCAGTTTTCTTTTTTCTCCATGTCAGAAATGTGCAAACTATGTTGACGGGAAGGTCAACTTTGACATTTTGAGGATGTGCTAAGGCATTGCATGATAATGATGAGAATGACGGGGATGATAGTTCCTCGAGTAGTCGTTAAATTGTTATTCGTAGATGACTCTGGAAGAATGGTTAGAAATTCCAATACGCGGTAGTTTGAAAGGGCGTTCAGAAGTTCGAATGGGAGGAGATCGAGGACTGAGTGTGTCGAATGCTACTATTGCGGGGAATAAGGGTCATATGCAGTAAGGTGTCCTCAATTTCGTGAAGACTTAAAGAGTTTACGAGATTCGAAAGGAAAAAAGAAAGTCGACGGTGGTGAGATGAATGTAGTTGACAATGGTGATGATGAGTTTCTTATGACGGAAATTCCAATGGATGGAATTTTGAGAGAGGAAAAACCAAAGTGGGTGTTGGATAATCCAGCGTCATCACATATATGCAATGATCGCTCTATGTTTGAGACGTTGAACGGCAAGGGACAATTTGGTGAAATAAAAGTGGGTAGTAAGCAAATGATGAAGATTAAAGGTGTCGGGAGTGTACGTTTCAGAGCTTCTCATGATGGACGTGTGAAACACCGCTTTGAATGTGATAGTATGTTCGGGTGCGGCTAGGAATAATCTATTCACTTGTGTGTTGACGTCCTGTGGGGTACCGTTATGTTGGAAAGAAAAGGACACTTGCAAGGGGTTTACAAGAGAGACAACTAGTTATACGAGGACGGAAATAATACCGAATAATCTATGTTATTGAAAGGGGAAGCTTTGCAAGGGAGAGGACTTGTTGTGATGGTAATAAAGAAGAAGAAGATCAAGAACTAGTGCATTTCTCGGATAAAGATTGAGTATTAGGGATTTGAGTCAATGGGTGGATTTATTAGGGTATGACTCAAATTACTTAATAGCTTTTGGTGAAGAAGACTGTTGGTAAAACAAGGAGTATATTTTCTAATTTAGTATGTGTTTAAATTAGAAAAAGAGAATATTTTTTAATTTAGTATGCGTTTAAATTAGGAAAAGATTGTGTTTAGCCTATATAAATAGAGGATGATTATGTAGGATTTTCATAATCCAAAGAGAGGTGAGAAAAACTTGTGAGAGAGTTTTGTGAGTATTTTTTTGAGAGTTGAAGCGTCTCAATCTTGTAATCACAAATCTATATTAAGTTTTTCTAATGGATTAGGCTTGAGGGGACGAACCGGCAAATAGCTGTGTGTTGTGTTAGTTATTCGTTGTTCTTAATTGTTTGGTTATTTATTGTGTGATCCTTTGTCGTGGGTGTAATATCCTTACAGAATCAACTATTTATCTCATGTATAACCGCACACTAATCTTATTTTCACTTAATATCTTAATTAGTTGCAAGATGATTCTTAGGCATCACTCATCTCCTTTTCAAATGATTAATCCATAAAGCTTTTCTGTGCTCCACTACCTCAATGGTGGAATTGATCATAGACAAAGAAAATACTAACATTAGTTACTCTTGGACAAATGTAAAACTTCTACGTTTCCAAAGTACATCTACAATAAAGCATTGCTAACATACGAACGACAAGTGGCAACACCATACTCTATTTCAGACCCACCTATGCATGCTTCACAATATGCTAGCTACCATAGACTTAACAACTGGCAGCTACAAAATGATGATATATGTGTGTGTCGAAGATACATATAAGGGCTGTTATTCCGCAATTCACATGTAAAGTTTAATACATAAGTGCATATGCATAAAGTATGCTGCCATTGTGAGCACTTGATACTTTGTAAACTTTTGTAACCTAAAATAAATATAATACCGACTAAAATTACTACACAAACAAACTTGCCATTTCATGAGCAATGCATGATGTTTTATGTGTACTCATGAACAATTGGAGGATTGCGTTTGTGAAGATAATTCATTCCTTTTGCCTGGATAAAATAAGTAGCAGGTTACTACATAAAGCAAATGATATGAAGTATAAACAAATCAGTGAAGTTTATTTTAAAATCATTACCACATCAAAAGCCATTCTCAGCCTAAGCCGTTCATCTAGTATCTCTTGTAAACCGAGTTGTGCAAAACCCTGAACAAACTACCTCTGCACTTCAAAACATATATCATAATAAATATAGCAATGATCAATAAAGTGTTATTGGGTCAGTCCAAACTAACTCACGTCGACCTGCACCAAAATGGCCTGTTTTGACCCATTACCAAACCCACCAGATACGCCCATCTTAGGGAGAAGAATAAAGCTTTATAGGCTTACCTTGGTAGATATTCAGTGACTATTGACAGATTTGGGGGTTGAGTGACGACACCCATAAAGAGAACAATATTTGGATGTTGTAAGCGTCTCATTATCGTAACCTACAAAATGGCATAAAAACAACAGTAAATATGCACATAGTTTCAAGCAAAGGAAAATAATTAGAAAACCAAATAAGTCATGAACATGGTTAAGACTTTCCTCCCGTCAGGAAAGAGTCTTTACTGCAACATCCTGGAAGTGGTAACCATGTTATAAGCTCAATACACCTCCACTTTCATATGCATCAAAATTCTTTGTAAAGTCAGATGTAGCTATAGGTTTATGATCATTCCATTGACATTTTGAGTAGTTGTGGCTTCCAATGCATTTCCAAGTAGATCAGCACCCAATTGGCTTGGATTAATGCATTATCAAAATTTCTCTCGGCAAAAATAATTAATTGTCAACTATGCAACAGTTTCATTGATGCCATGATCAATTATAAAGCATAACATCTTTGCCTTGTCATTTTCACTTTCATCGGTTAGCTTCGTCGAAAATCTAAGCCAAGAGGGTGAAGATGGTGAATTACAACCGAAAGTGTTGAGAAGAGGCAGGCCACCTGGTAAACACGTAAAGAAGGGCCATGGGAGACCCCCATTGGACCGTGTTGGTCCTGATTCTACCTCAGGTGCCACTCTCGCAACAACAAATAACAACACAACAGATACACACATGCTACATTCTTCATCATAACTCCAGGATTATAAGTGATTTGCAAACCAAAACATA
This sequence comes from Tanacetum coccineum, assembly GCA_026074375.1. Lineage (NCBI taxonomy): Eukaryota > Viridiplantae > Streptophyta > Magnoliopsida > Asterales > Asteraceae > Tanacetum > Tanacetum coccineum. The sequence goes on from BQNB010046836.1 coordinate 14,240, forward strand.
AGAAATGACACGTCAAGAATAAACCACATATGCCTATCAGAAAGCAATGTTTTTTCTATTTGTAAGTTCAAAGCTAAATTATTAAATACTTTATTGAGCTATAACTACAATGTTGAGCGATAAAAATGAAGAATTGAGCATAAAGAGAATAGGTATTCCTGAATGAAATAAATGTTGAAGGACAAAGATTGCACATGAGCTATTTCACCTAACATCTCGCATATGGTGTCACCCAATTCACATGATATTTCTTTTGGCAACATGTCTTCAGGAAGAATCACAACTTTCTTCAACGAATCTACGTTTTCAAATATAAAATGACCTCTGGGACCCACATACTCAAAAGACACCGGTTCCTGGCAAGAAACCATAACGCACCCACCCTCACTTCCATGAAGTAAATTATTCCAATTAAAAGCTCTCAGTCTATTTGTTCCTTCAAAAACCTATGAGGTGAAAACTTCAAAAACCTGAGCATGAATACTCCTAACTCCTATAACTATTACTATGAATTTGCGATAAACGGTCAATTGACTATTTTTAAGGTTAGTACTAATGTACGCCACATCAGTTCATAACCCTACTTCTGGAATCATGAAATTCAGTGGTCTTGGTTAACAGGGATATAAAATCATATATCTTGACAATATTCGGTGGCGAATATGCAATTAAAGTCAACAAAAAGCATATAAACTTATGGGTATATATAAGCTTATTGTGATATAAAAAGCTTAGATAAGGCGCCTAAGTTTCAAAATAAGCCGCCTTATGAAATATAAGCTGAAAAAGAGATAAGCTCATTAGCCAAAAAAAATAAGCTAAACAAACACCCCTTTAGTTCAATCCATAGTTCAATCCTTAAACCTAAGTATCTGTAGATCCACCATCTAGCTCATCTAGGATATCATAACCATGATCCAGCAGAATAACAAATAATACAATCATAATTAAGAACAAGGTGTTACTACTAAACATTAAGCCTTTCATTGTATTTGATCAGGATACAAAGGCTTACTATACTACTAAGCTACTAATAAGCTAGCTACTAAAGCTAGGCGTCTTACAAAGACTTGACGCCTAGAGTACACACACACACCTTTAGGTTTACATTGTGAATTGAATGAATAATAAACCTAGACACCTACCTCTCTTTATATACTAGAGAGGATAGGGTTTACAAGACTTCCTGTAGAAGATAAGTATAAAATATTTAGTCTTGTAGGTCCTTCATCTTTTATATCTTTTGTCATATCAACTCAAAGTATAATTCCCAACAATCTTCCCCTAGTTGATAATGAGAAAACTCAGAAGCACAAGCTTCCCTTGAAGCTAATAAAGATGAAGACTTCCCCTTAATCCATGCACTATTCCCCTTTTTGTCATATCAAATAGAGGTCTTCTGAAAATGAGCAACTTCCCCTCAAAATAGTGCATGTAGTAAATCTTGAACTCAGTAGGCTCTAAGTAGTGATCAATGATGAAGAAAAACGAATAATACGAATTTGTTGAAGAAGTTGAATTTCCCAAACTTGTGTCTTATATCCTGTTTATCCACATGACGTCGAGTCTCATACCTGCTATGTATAAGTAGACCTATGTCTCTTGACAAAATCCTCATTCCTCTATTAAATGAGACACTGAGCACAATAACGTAACTCCTTAAAGTGATAGCAAATGTACGTAGTAAGCATCATAAGGTAGATCGTACACCTTTGCTAGATTCATCAAGTCTTCGTCACCGCCTTATAATCACGAACAAGTTATCTTAAAGGTGACCACTCCTTTAAGATATGATAAGAACACAAAACCTGTGAAAATCAACTACAACATCAAATAAGTAATAATCAAATGTCTTCTTCAAATAATCTCCAAAACGAGCCATAAACATCATCATCGTTCAAGATCCAAACGCGTCCAAAACCTAAAATGTGTGTGAGCGGTACAAACTAGCTATATCGGACAAAGCTACCCGTACAAACCAAAACTGTCATTAGTGACCACATTTCTGTCTCAAATCTGTCACTAAACCTGTTACTGACTGTTGCTGAGTGGTTGCAAAACTGTCACTGATCTGCACTTTCTTCAACCAGCACAAACGACCAGTAGGAATGTAACACAACCAATAGAAACCGTTTGAAGAGCCAGCACAAATCGTGAACTACCAGCAGTAACCGACATACAACCAGGAGTAACCATGAGCGACCAGTAGTAACAATGAGCAACCCATAGGAACACCATATACCCAACAAGAAACGAAACAACGAGTGTACATGGCAGTACTAAACCTGAAGCAGCAGAACGAATAGTATAACACATCATAACCACGTCAACAATCAGCGGCACTTTGGAATATGACATGAGCCCATAGTGAATAGCCCAATGACGAATATAAACTCATGAAGCAGAATAAATCATGTCCTAATAATCAGGGATTCATGATAAGTGTAGAATACACATATCTATTTATGCTTAAAATAACCCAATTAAACCCAAAACAGACCAAAAATGGCAAAAATATGCTTGTATTTGTGTTTTCTTTGTTTCCATCTTGCTTCATTAATAATTTTGTCTTATCCACTCAAATATATTTTCCTAATAGAAGGTTCAAAGCGATAGGGGACTATAAAATACTTGGATGTAAGTGTGCGTGCATGTGTGATTGACTTTGGTAAGAGTATTTTGGATCGGCCCATTTGGCCTTAGGAAGTTATCGTACAACAATAGGTTATCATGCGATATATAAGGCTGCTCCATATATGGCTTTGTACGAACTAAATGTAGATCACACCGTGTGTGCGAATGAGGTTTAGGGAGATGAGCCAACTCATTTATCCAGAAACTGACTTCGAGAAACGACTGTAGAAGATCGTTTAGATTAGAGAATCTCATGGTTGTATTGTACTTCAGCTTAAGGTATCACCACAAGGAAGTGGCGGTACGCGTTTTGAAAAAGCGTCGAAAGTTGAGTCTACATTACATTGGCCATTCATGAATTCTAGCTAGAGTTGTCAATGAAGGCTTATACGTTGGAGTTACCTGAAGAGTTAAAAGGGATTCATAGTACTTTTCATGTTTCGAATATTAAGAAATGCTTAGCGGAAGGCAATATTGTCGTTCTGATGAATGAGATTCAACTGTGTTTTAACCCAAGTTAATTATTTGAGTACACGGTTGCTAAGTCCTTATCCTTGTAAATACAGTTTTGGGACGATTGGGATTCATGGTAGTATTTATTTGGCGGAAGAATAGGGAAGAAAAGTTAAGTCAATACCCCTATATGTTTGTCAAATGATCTCCATGTTATTTTGATCCACCTTAAATCGGGTCATTAGTTAGATTGTAAATATCGAGCATGTAAAAGCTCAAGTGTAGGGGTACGTATTATAATCCCCAATGTGATGTATTATGTTATTAAAAAAAGAGATTGATGTAGAGTTTTGTAGAGTTTGTAGATCTTCGTCTGAGTCTTGGCTTAGCAACCAAACCAAAGTGTATTCGTGTAAATAATTAGCTAACCCTTCCACTCTAAATTTACCCAAAGCCACCCAAATATATCATATCCGTTTCCATTTCCATTATATGTCATCTTACACCTACACCCCACAACCTTTTAAAAGACCTCTTAGATAGTAATGAATAATGTTTGCACCTAGCGGTGGAGGTTTGATCCTTTACCAAGCCTATGGTAATGTATATGCTATGATAGGTAATGAGTGTGATTTTCCGTTTCCCCCATATGTTATAATTCATTATACACCCGAGTGAAAGAGAGAATCCCAAACAATTATGTGAGGTGCTAGTATATACTTTCCGTGATTTTAATTACGAGGTCTAGAAGGTTGTGTTGTAAAATATTTTTAAAGAGTAGGTAAAATGACCCCTTATATTGTTATTGTCTAGGTAGAAAAGCCCATTTGCTTGAGGACAAGCAAATCCCAAGTGTAGGGGTATTTGATGTGGTGTCATTTTATACACTTTTTTAGGGTCGTTTAACCCCCTAAATCATGCATTTATGGCCAAAATAGGTACTTAATCGTTCCTTTTTAGGTATTTAGCATTTGGAAGGCATTTGGAAGAAATACACGTGACTTGGGCTCATTTAGAGAAGAAACGGACAAGATTACGTACCTACACCAAAATCTCTTGAAGATTATGCTTACAGAGCGTGGAGACGACGTCACAAGCATAAAGCGACGCCGTCATGATTTACGAAGTAACGGCGTCATGGATTTGGTGACGGTGTCAGAACATGGGCGAGCTAAAGAAACCCTAGAATATTTGGTGTCACGAGATTAAGAAGACCATTTCACTTGCGTGCGAAGTACCTAATATTTTTTTGGTCATAACTTCTTCATACGAACTCGGATTTCGACGATTCAAAAGCCCACACATTCAGAACGAGAAAATCTACAACCCACTCGGGAGCTGATGCCGTGACGGCGTCATGGTTTTGGTGACAGCGTCATGACGGACTGACCTAATTTTGCCTATAAATACAACCTTATAACTTCATTTTTATCAAGCCCCAAACCTTAGAGCTGACTTAAGGGTTTGGGTAGGTGTTTTTCCAGCTACTTAGAGGGTCTAATTCAATTCATAAACATCAAGATGAAGTGGAAAAGACTAAAGATGAAACTTGTCTTGTAGCTCAAGCGCCCGATGAAATATGCTTAGGGAGTGAATTAAAGATAGTGGATGCTCAAAACACATGACCTGTAATCAAAATTTGTTTTCTTCATATAAAGCGTACAACGAAGGAAACGTAATTTTTAGGAGCAACTTGCATGGTAAAATCATAGGCAAAGGTATGATTTCTCAAGACTCCCTAATAATTGAAAATGTTGAGCACGTAGATAACTTAACATATAACTTGCTTAGTGTAGGTCAAATATGTGATAATAAATGCAAAGTAATATTTACCGAACACGATAGCGAAATAATCAAAGACGAAAAGGTTATAGGTAAAGAAATTAGGAAAGGAGGAACATATGTAATGAATCTAGGAAATAAACCGGAAAACAAAATATGCCTTGCGACATTAGACGAAAACTCTACACTATGGCATAGGAGATTAGGTTACGCTAATATGCAACTAATTCAATCATTAGTATCTAAAGAATTAGTTAGAAATCTACCCAAATTTAAATACGACTGAAATTTGTTTGATGCTTGCAAAATTGGAAAGCAAGCTCATGCAAGTCACAAGGCTAAAAATATAGTTTCAACAACTAGATGCTTAGAACTACTTCACATGGATTTGTTTGGCCCTTCCGTCATACGAAGCTATGGAGGGAATCGTTATACCTTAGTAATCATAGATGACTATTCTCAATTCACATGGACTAGATTTTTAGCAAATAAAACCGAAGCCTTCGAAAAATTTGAAATATTTAGCAAAATGATCCAAAACAAATTAGGATGTTCCATTGTATCAATTAGAACGGATCATGGTCGGGAATTTGATAATGAAGTACAATTCGGAAACTATTGTGATTTAAATGGGATATCTCACAATTTTTCCGCTCCTCGTACTCCACAATCTAATGGGGTAGTAGAAAGAAAAAATCGCACTCTACAAGAAATGAGTAGAACCATGTTAAATGAACAATCCATTCCTCAAAAATTTTGGTGTAATGCGGTCGATACGTCAACCTATATAATTAATAGAGTTTCCATTAGACGTATTTTAGGAAAAACTCCATACGAGTTGTTAAGAGGTAGGAAACCAAACCTTAACTATTTTAGAGTATTCGGAAGTAAATGTTTTATTCTTAATACAAAAGATTACCTCACCAAGTTCGACCCAAAGTCGTACGAAGGTGTTTTCCTAGGATATTCGCAAAATAGTAAAGCTTACATAATACTTAACAAACAAACAATGAAAGTTGAAGAGTCGTTGAATGTAACTTTCGATGAAACTCCTCCCCCGCCTAAAACATCACCATTGGAAGATGATGAGTTAGTCGAAGAAGAAGCTATTGAGGTTAGTAAAACAAAACCCATAGGCAATGATCTTGAAGACATTTCATTAGAAAATAATCAAATTGTAAATATTAAAGAATCTAAAACTCATCCCCTAGAAAACGTTATTGGTAATCTAAATCAAAGAACTCTTAGGTCGCAAGCTCAAGACAAAAGCAATTTCTTTTGCTTTATTTCAACAATAGAACCTAAAAATATAAATGAGGCATTAAAAGATGAAAATTGGGTAATGGCCATGCAAGAGGAACTAAACCAATTTAAAACAAATGATGTTTGGGAACTAGTCCCAAATCCTATAGATATGACCATTATAGGAACAAAATAGGTATATAGAAATAAACTCGATGAAAATGGCATCGTAACTAGAAACAAAACTAGGTTAGTCGCCCAAGGTTATAATCAACAAGAAGGAATTGATTATGACGAAACATATGCACCCGTAGCTAGACTAGAGTCCATAAGAATACTTTTAGCTTATGCTTGCGCACTAGACTTTAAGTTATACCAAATGGATGTGAAAAGTGCATTCCTTAATGGTTTTTCAATGAGGAGGTTTATGTGGCATAACCTCTGGGATTCATTAACTTCACAAAACCTAATTATGTCTATAGACTTAAGAAATCTCTTTATGGTCTAAAACAAGCCCCAAAAGCTTGGTACGATCGATTAAAAGCCTTTCTTATTAAACATGATTACTCCATAGGAATGGTAGATAACACACTCTTTACAAAAAGAAAGACTTCAACCTCATTATTATTGATGACAAAAAGAAAGTCTCCAACCTCATTATTGTCCAAATGTATGTTCTCTGGAAACCCTCATAAGACTTCACTCGTCCACTTAGGCCACCAAGTAGTTTAAAAGGTTTATGCTTTTGGTGTTAGTTTTTCCTACAACTATACAGGTAATGCACATGTGTGGTGCTAGGATGCTATTCAAGCTGCAAGAAAGCATCCCAAACTAGACTAGTTAGATGCTATACAGGGGATGATGAGTTGTTGGAGAGTTAGATATTGCTCGAGGAAGCATACTTGGAGCATGGGTTAAAGCATGCCGTCTCTTTATCATACCGAGCAAATCTAGGAAAGTAATCCATTCCATTTCTAACCCTTCCCAATATCATGTTTAAGTGTTATTTTTTTTGACTTTGTGCAACGCTTTTCAAGAGGATCCCCAAAAATAACACCCCTTTTGAACTTCACCAGAAGCGGTTAAACGTATCTTCCGATACATTAAAGGCACTACACATTTAGGATTATGGTATCCTAAGGGATCCGGCATAGAAACAATAGTGTATGCGGATTCGGATCATGCGGGAGATTACGTAGATCGCAAGAGCACTAGTGGTGTTTGCACGTTTATGAGATGTTGCCTAACATCTTGGTTTTCGAAGAAGCAAACCGCTCTTGCCATCCTCCATCAACCGATATGCTGGCACTTATGTAGCAGGCGCTGGGAGGAATGTGCCATTTATCAACAAGTCCGCTATGTTATGAAACAAGCTCTCATAGACAAAGGCGTTAGTTATACGAGATTCAATAATTAATGATTAACAAAGGGGCTATAGACTTAAGTAAGAATCTCGTTCAACACGCACGAACAAAACACATTGAGATTCGTCATCACTTCCTTCGCGATAATGTTCAAAAAGGGAATATCTCTATAGAAAAGGTCTCATCGAAAGACAACATAGCTGACATTCTAACTAAACCACTAAAACGTGAGCCATTTAACTACTTATGTCTAGGTCTAGGAATGATGGAACAAATTTATTAAGTTTTCGGCATAATAAAGAAATGATAATCATCAATGAACCATTTGTTAAAAATCTGAGAATTTTTTTTTCAAACAGGTGGTGGCCCCTTTAATTCATAAAGGGCGGTGTAACACCCTCAAAATTTACAACGCAGCAAAATACAACATTGAGGTGCTACTTCATAATATAAGTTCACGAGTCACGGTAAACGACTTTAAAAGAAACGTTTACTAATAAAATTTTCATTAAAAGATCAGAGTTTTTTTTAAAAAAACAATGCCCACTAAAATTTTTTATAAAACTAATTCCAATAATTTGTAAAGTTACAATTTGTTTTTGTAAGCATTGTATCCAATGTATAAAGTTCACCAAGCTCACGTCCTTCATATCCGCACTTCATCCCATCAAATAAACAAGCTATACCTGAGATAACCCCTTGGCTTTAAAACATCACAAAAAAATGTTGAGTGAATCCATAGAGTTGATAAATGGTAATTTCCAACCACAAGTACGTTTAAAATCAACATTACATAACGATTGGATCAGACACCGTAATAAGTGATTAAAAAATTTTTTTTAAATAAGGCCCCATGTTTCATGAATCGAACGTTACCAAATCTCAATATGTTGGTGTCCTATATATTCCTGACATGGTATGCCCACTATACACCCTCGTTAAGTGCATATTATTCTCTATACAACGCATCCGTTGTGTCATTTCCCGACATGAGACGATAGCTAGTCGCCACAGATTGGAGGAGGCACCCTCCAAATAGTACTATTTCATGTATAAGCGTATGCCATTACCCGGCAATTAACAATTCATGATTTCCACGGGACTTTTTCTCTAACGAGTTAATCTAACTTATAATAATCAAGGCTACTAGCATACATTCGAGTCCCCTGCGTTCTATTTTGAAACAAGCATGTTATCTCCCTCGCGGGTTTATAACACAATTAAAATGGTTAAATGCGAGGCTATGAACTCACCTTGCTCGTAGGCAAAAATCAAATATCTAATAACCGCGTCGCATCAACGAATATCTTGTCATGACGGCGAAGTTAAGCTCTATTCTTTTAGAGAGGTGTAAGTTTTGGGGTTTTTCCGATGGATGATTACATTGACACGACACTTAGATAAAAGATTTACGTTTCAAGTTGTAATAGTTTGGTGGTTAGTTAAATAAAATAAATCAAAAGATAAATGTAAAACAGAGTGCAATAAAATCCCGTATATGTTTACGTAAGGGGTAGAAAGAAAATATAATACGAGCGGGGAATTATACATGAATATTAAATAGACAAGTCGAAGAACGAATAAAAGTATGTAGTACATATACCTATTATAACACTCACGAAAAGAAGACAAAGAATGTATAACGGGGCGTTTATTTCAATATAAGAAAAGTATTATATATATAATACTATGTGAATGAGAAAAAAATTAAAACGATAGAATTCAAACACGAGTTTTGGAAGTCGCCAAATGAAATAAATAAAAGTCATTACTTAAAAGTAAATTCACGTTTTAAAGTCTTGAATGACATTTTAAACGTTTTAACAATAGTTATTATTGTCCTTTAGTCGGGACTTATAAAATGATATTATATAATTTAATATTTAGTTTTCTTGACGAGTTTTAATTAAAGTAGTTATCTCGTTGTAAATATATAGTTTTCGATCATTACTCGTGTTATTACATAATTACAATTTAATAGTCTTAAAACTATACAACTTTGTCCATTTATTGAGTTTTTAATATATCAAAGTTTTAAACGAAAAATACTAAGTATAGTAAGAGGTTGTTTTGGTTTATCAATTTCGACTATAACCCATGCCGGTTTTATACTACATTTCCATGTATACAAAATACATTATTTCCTACTTTTATCAATCATATCATTAATATATTTTTCGTCTTATAATTAATAACTTGTCAAGTTTATTTAACTATCAAATATAAGTAAAACCAAACGCACCCTAAAGCTGTTAAACGCAGATCCAAACGCCCCTGATGGGCTATTAAACGCAGTTCCAAACACCCCTGTTTGGCTGCAAAACGCAGAAACAAACGCCCTTATGGGCTTGTATAGTACGCTGATCCCAACGCAACCCTTAAGCTGCTATTAAACGAAGAACAAACGGCCCTTATTAGGCTACTCACCACCGATAAACAAACACCCTTCGGGCTGAAAAAATGCAGAAACAAAACACCCGTTTAAAGGCGTTGAGGTGGATTTTGTTTCCGATTGAGTATCAAAGGAAAACAAGAAGAGATAACCAAGATTTAAAGAAACAAAATAACCACAAGCCCGGCACCTTAAAGGTGCGGCTGTGGTGGCGGCAAATCCAAACCGAACACCACCTCTGGTGGTGTGCTCCGTAACAAATCAACACATCAAAAACATAAATAAATCTGAATCAACCATTTCTTAATTTATTTATTACTTTTTTATTTTAGCGAGATGTAACCATTCAGGAATACTCGAATAGATAGAGGGGTGAAGATGTGGTAGGTTTTGGCAGCGCTATGCCACGGAAGATTAGTGTGAGGGGTGTGAGCGCGCCGTCTGTTAAGGTTACGATGGAGTGTCGTAGTGGTGGATGTGTGGTGTGTGCCCTGAGTGTGTTGGCGGACGTTTGATGGAGGGCAACTGTTGTGATGAAGGAATGGAGATGAAGGTGTGGTGTTGCATGTCCATTCGTGATGTTATTGGTGGTGTGGTTGTTGGCTGTTTGGGCCGAGTTTGGTAGGCGAAAACGTTGGCCAAGAAAAGGGAGGCGGTGGTGCGAAGGTGGAAGGTGATGGTGTCGATGTGATGATGGCAGCGGGGTGGGGAGAGGCTGGAGATGCGGCGGTGTATGATGATGGTGGCCGGCAACAGGTGGCCGGAGTTTGGTCGGATTCCGGTGACGGCGCCGGAGTTATATCAGAGAGAGTGTGTGTGTGTGAGATTATGATATAAATGAGATAAAACCCTATTCATTTTCTTTATAATTGAAACTATTCAATTTATAAAAAAAATGTGTCAAGTTTAATATAATCTAGGGTTGGAATTGTAAATGTTACTAGAGGGGCTAGGAATGTAATTTTTGAAAAATATTGGTTCGGGTCTCGTTTGGGCGAGTTAACGGATGATTTAAAAGACGAAACTTGCGCCATAGTTTTCCAAATAATTTTTCCATTGAAAATGAGTATTTACTTGGCCATATTTCATAAATATTTTGTAACGTTCATTTAAAATGTTCGTTTTGTTTATTCTAAACTCTGGTATCACGGGTAAATTTATTAAAATAAAACGTTAACTCGTTATTCACAGTTAATAAAAACGTTTTTTAAATATAATGCATAACGACTCGTTAAATATTTTTATTAAACAAATTTTTGATAATTAGAAAGAAATTTAATTATTACCACAAAATTAGTTTGCAAAAAAGATAAAAATTTTATAAACGGAAATCATTATATAATAGTAATTATGACTTATTATTAAAATAAGTTCTGAGAAATTATCGGTTACGCGGTAATTGTTTTTACTTGACAATAAAAGGTCAAACGGTCAAAGTCAAGTTAAAACCAAAAAGTAAAAGGGTAAAATAGTTATTTAAAGTTCTGAAAATTGATGGTTGTCACAGTCTCCCTTCCTTTAGGAAGCGACGTCCCGGCGCTTAATCGCTTTATTCATCCCAATCTCACTTGCAATGGGTGAAGGATGTCATTCTCAAACGGATTCACATGTTCTCACATCATGGCCACATGACCTCGGCGCATTTGGAAATTTTTTGAAGCGAAAATCAATTCAAAAATCATCGGTGATCACACCAGTCAAATCGAAACACATATCGACCAACGGGTCTCGCTAAAAGAGATCGCGACGTCATAAAAACTGTATGGAGTGTACACAACTCCATCGAAAGCGTTACAACATTATTCAAAACAAGGCGCTTATCATTAAGCGTACAAAATCACATAATAGCATGCTCGCTAACCGTCAAGCCATGCAAATTGAAAGAAAACACATTGATGCGGTAATCACTCGGAGTATACATAAATCCATCGAAAGCACTACGACATTAATCGAAACAAGATACTTATAATTAAGCACATATAATCACATAACGACATGCTTGCTAAATAATCAAACCATGTCAATCAATCAATTCAATCACGTTAACTCATGCTTGCTAATTAGTCAAGCCATGATTAACAGCAATTTTCGACTTAATTCCGGCTAAATCCAGTCCAAGAAAAGTTTTTAAAGTTACAGGAAGTTCTCGGGCCTAAAAGCCATGGATGCATTTCCAAAAATATTTTTATCATGGTAGGGTGCTCACACACGGATTCAAACCCAAAAGAGATTACAGGGTGATCACAAACAGATTCATACCCAAAAGAGATTGTAGTATATATGAAATCAGGGTGCTCACGGGCTTTATAGCCATGGACCCATACCCAATAAAATGGTCAAGTTTGCTTATATTATCAAACTTTGAGCATTTTTCACGGTGCTCTAGGCACGATCGTCACCGGCCCGGGTTCCATCTGTGGATTTATCGAGCTCGCACACCAATCGCGACCGCTCCTACCCGACTCCATCTCGTGTCTTTTCAAACGAGTTCGAGCCCAACTGCTGTGTATTCCAATGGGGGGGGCTAAAAATGTCTCGTAATATTTCAACGAGCCCTAAAACGTCTCGTAATATTTCAACGAGCCCTAAAATGAGGGTAGGCGTACCCTGCCGATCCCACATATCACATAAACACATAACAAGCAAAAAATTTTGCACATAAATTTTCAACTATGGCAATCCGCCGTTGACCGTCGACGATCAAAGGGGATCGAGTCAAGCACAAGGACTCCTCAACTGAATAAACGGAGACGGCAAACGGGATTGTCTTTTATCTACCGCCACAAAGTCGACAAACTCCAACTATCCATCGCGTACCATTTTATTCCCTTCAGAAAATGATGACGGGCGACACCACTTTGATCTGGTAGGATCCGACCATTTTGCTTAGCTCTCGCGCCGAAATCTCTCATTTTTTAGCCATCCTTGAGTGACTCTACGTTGGTATCCGAGTTCACAAGGCAGAATAGGAACCAATCAAACACCTCGAATCCAAAACTCGAGCTTGTGTAGGATTTATCCATAACATTAGTTGCCCGAACACATACGTTTCGGGGGAATAAGTCTTCTTCACGATTACGGGTCAACGTAAGAGAAATTTTCCGCTACGAACATCGATCGACATATCAAAAGAGTGAGAGAAAATAAGGTAAGGTACATTTGATGTAGGAGAAGTCTTCTTCATTAGTCTCGGAGTTACTCATACTCGGCTTTCATCCACTTTGGCAGTCTTCTGATCTTGTTAAAATTTCTTCTCAGTGTCGGTATCCAATTTCTTGGTATTTCATCAACAACACTGTGATTTAGATGGGATTCACACATTACACATGACACATAAAAGTATTTTCCGGAATTATTCGGTGAAAATGATTTTCTAAGCCAACACCAACCGAAAGAAAAGATTTCAAGGAACGTACAAGAATTCGAACTTGTTCATACGGAATCAAATTGAATAGAATTACTTGCGTAAGGATCCACCATTTGGAAGTGTTCTCACCCAAACATTTATCCAAAACCACCAGTTTAAAGGCGACGATTAGTCGTACACGGCGACTTTTCCTAACTATGCATATTAGCATCAATACATAATTGAGGACTAAGCGATGACACATCCGACATAGCGTGGCTCAATAACCACTCTAATTCTGACATACTATCAAAAAAAAATTCTAATTCATCCGTAGTTCACCTCTTTCTTGTGTCATCATAACCTGTAAGAACATCATTCCAACATTTGGATTGAGATTTAGAACATAAATTAAGAGGGTGTTTGGATGTGAGTTGTAAAAGGTTTCAAATACACGCAATACCTCCATATTTGATCCGTCTTTTGATGTCTGTTGGGATGAAAATGGTAACTGGAAGAAATTCACGCTAGAAGGTTTTTCCTATTCAAAACATATGCAACTTTAGTGACATAATGTTTGTGTCATTTGGGTTTTGTATGCAGAAAAAGTACAAATTTAAGCCACTTTCAACCCGGTTAGACGTTACCATCTCCAATACAGATGAACCATACATTGGCAGCATTTGATCTAACTGTATGAGGCTCAGATAGGGAACTAATCGAGAAAAAGAGGATACGCCCGACATGGCTGCAAACCTAATAGGTTGCCCCGCCAAGTTATGGTCAATATCAGCTTTAACCGAGCCCATGTAAACTCATCACAGCCTCTGCCAAAAACCCCTCAATGCAGTTTCATGGCTGCGAGCTTAAAATACTCGCCCCGCTATAACTTTCGAGAACATTTAACAGCAAATAACAAACACATAGAGCACAACACTAAGAGAAGCATCTAAACTGCTCATCATGACACACCAATCAATAGCGCCACCCACCATAAACGGCGGCAACGAAGAGATTGACGGCTATAACACGTAAACAACAATAATGTTATCAACCAAAGTAGATACTATGAAACCTGAGCCACGAATCCGTAGCAAAAGAGATGGGTTAATCCGCCATGGCTGTAAATCCAATTACTTGCCCCGCCAAGATATGGATAACCTCGAATCTACACGCTCTGTTAACTACATACACAGGTAACTGAGAATAGAGAGTACCAATCATTAAAATCACAAACAAAGAGCCGAAGAAACATAAAGAAAACCCAGAAACCTACAATCATAAAAATCACAAACAAAGATTACCAATTTAATTAAGATACAATTCAATCAAAATCAAAAAAACTCAAAAGATTCTTAAAAACTTATCTGGGTTTTAGAGAGAGAAGAAATGAATTCATCGTATGTGTGTGTGTTTTTTATTTGTGTGTGTGAAGATGTGGAGATGATGATGAATTGCTGGATATAGGGATGAAGAAACACGTGTCTTCCATATGGATTCTAGATAGTGTGGGTAGATGGGGCTGAGTTTTGCAAATGAATGAAGGTTCCGGTGGAGTTTTCGGCGGGTCGACCCGGTCGGAAAAGTAGCATTTAAAGATTGCCTCTGGGGAGGCATTGTAATTAATTTTTGTCCTTTGTATATAAGAGTATAATAACCTATTGCATGATCATAACCATATCATTCATCATTAAAAAAAAACAGAAGTAGAAGAAGCAATGGGACTCGAGAATAAAAAAATCGGTCATGCTGAAGCGGAAGCAAAAACAATGGTACGTTTTGTTTATATTCTTGTCTAAATATTGTGCTTGTATTTGTATTTGTGTAGACTCATCACAATCCTAATTTTATTATGTCATAAATTTTATTATGTGTTTCGCTGTGATAATTCATTTGTGAGTTTAGTTTAGTTTGTGTACTTTAGTTATAAAGCCTTTGTGTATTTTATTGTACTAAAGTTCAAGTAATATTCGCGTTATAAAGTTATTTGGTTATAACAGTTTATTGTATATTTTGTGTATCTTTTTGTTTGTAAGTTTCCTTAATATGGGTTGTAATAATTTTTTTTGTAGATCTACTGCTCGCCGGAATCCGCCGCTGTAGTTGCCGAATCAGCTGCTGTCGTTACCAGAATATAATATTGCATCCGAAAATGTATGATTTGCTTTTATTATCTGTTTGTGAGATTTGTTGGTAGATTGTTTGTAATTTTGTTTGAATATATTGATTAGTGTCGTTGTAAGTTTGTTTTAGTTATTGGTAAATGTGTTATGTATGATTGTTGATTAATTATGTTATCAAAAATAGTTTTGTAGGTAAATATGTTACGTAAAATGTTGTAAATTTATATACACTATTAAAATGTGCAAATTATGCATTTGTTGTAAATTCATACATGTGTAAAATTCTTAATAATATTTTTGTGTTAAAAGTTAAATCTGTGTTTGTAAAATTATTTTTATAAATTGTTAGCTAGTAAATATTAGTTGTAACATAAAATTTTGAAATCTGAAATATTTAAAAAAAAAAAAAAAGTTTTTGAAATTTGAATTTTTTTTATAAATATTAATCTTTTTGAATGCATTAAATGTTTGTAACAACTTTGACATATTCAAGTGACATGTTTGAATACATTAAATGACCATATTTAATTCGGTTATGTAACCATTAATTCCTACAATTATGGAGACTAATTATAGAAGAGATTAATGAGCCCATTAATCTCTCATAATTTCCATTGACTAGGGTTTGAGTAAATCCCCTATAAATAAGGATCACAATTGCATGAACAAACACACAGAAACATAAACACTTAAATCAGAATATTTATCATGTTCATAGTATTAATCACATGTACAACTTGCTATAGAAGGTAGATTGTGCATACTAGCTTCATGTCGGTTTCGGTTTCCAATAGTCAAGGAAGGTAAACTTTGAACCATAACATGTATATTATCTTTGAAAGATTCGAGCAAAAAAAATAGGTAATCAAACATTCGTGTTATTGATTCCATATGTTTTTTAACTGTTTATGCATTCAATTCGTGATGACTTAACTAACTCCATGCATGCATGCATGGATAAATGTTGAAGCAGTCCCAAGAGTTGAAGCAAAACACACACCACGACTGTTGTTTTTCGCCTTCAGGTATATTCCAATTACACATGTTTTTGTTTTTATTTTTGATTCAATGTATTAACTTTTGACCTTTTTCTCAGCTACAGTTCTCTCTTTATTGAATAAGGAAACTCGATTGTATGATCTGCTTCAAAAAACACATATTTTGTAAAAAGCTTAAAGAAATTAAAAATGAGTTTAGAGCTATATTTAAGGGTATAATCATTAAGAGTTATAACATTGATGCTTGCAATTAACCGTCGTCGGAACAATATCGACACATGCTCTTTGTTTGGCACGTGAATACGAGATATGCCCATGGTATTCTTTTTTTTTTCTTTTTTTTTTGTAAATTAGTTATTTTTAGTATAAATGGTGGTTAATGGTTATGATCAATGCTAAGTTTTGTAACCATCGACATTTAATTATGTGTAAATGCCTTTATAGTTTCAGTTATAAAAAAACAAAAGCCTCTTATGATCAATGCTATATATGATGAGTTACAACTCTTATGATCAATGTTATTTATGATAGTTACACCTCTTATAATCAATGATATTTATGATAGAGTTACAACTCTTATGATCAATGCTAATTATGATGGAGGGGTTAAAATGACATAGTCACAAATTTTCGAGACCGGAGTTGATCTTTATAGAACAAGATTCGTGCATCGCACCAACCCCGATTACATCATAAAGAGTTTAGCACCATTTCTTGAAAATGTAGGAATGTTGAATGTTAAATCTAATTTAGGAAACTATAACACACAGTGTTGAATAATAAATTCAAATATTAATACCATTATAACACTGTAACATCCCAATTAATTTATCATTGTAACGGTCTCTAATAATTATTAAAAAGTGTAACTGCTAAAAATCATTACTAACGATAATAATTATTAAAATGTGTAACCGCATCCACCATATAAATCTACACAAACCATTTCATATCTCGCACACACAAATGTTATTTTACAACAATATTGCATATCGTTATACGAAATGGTTACCACAATATTGCATATCGTGAATTATCTGCCACTAAGAATTCCCGTCGCTATGCACGGGTACTCGTCTAGTATAGTTATATACAAACAATATACCTGATTTTTACTTATGTTGAACAATTATATATTAATGATTATTTTATTTGGGAGTTGATATGCACACCACACAAAGTGATGTGCACACCACAAAAATGCATATGTAATATTGTAACATATGCATAACACATGTGATTTTGTGGTGTGCATATCACCTTCCATTTTATTTGCATATGTACAACTGACCGTGATTATGACTCGATAAAACTTAGACGTGTTTTGTCAATTCAATATAAAAAAGAAAGGTTATGGAGAAAAGGGAATCCCAAATGAATCGGAGAACAGTGTGAAATTTAGAGAATGCAAATTTCATCACCAAAAACACCACAACCAAAATCCTTATTCAATTGTGGGTCAAACATATAGTATTTGAACGAACCAAAATAGGATAAATTTTTTTGAACAATAAATTAAAAAACCACTTTTTAATAAAAAAATATGACTAGATACAAAATTTACTTTTAACCTTTAATACGCTTTTACCAATTTTGATTTTTGTTCTATCCAAATATTAACTCTTTTCATGTTAAAAACAATTAATAATTTAAATTCCTCACGCATTATTTTAATCAAGTAATGAAATCATATTGCATTTTTTTTCTTCATAAATTTTCATAGGCGGCTCCAAGCACATCATAATTGTAAAACAACGTTACTTTGTCCCCATCAAAACGTACTTACCTAAGTGTATACTTGTCGAATCACTAGAAAAATGTGTTATCAAAATAGAAGGGGTGTAGGTTAGTTTCTTCGATCAACTCTTAGGAGTCGAAATGACCATCATCATAATTTTGTCACTTGTGTAATACACTTAACTAACTAGCTTGTTATCATCATCAAGATATATAATTCATATATATTTTGAGATATTTTGCGATTATATGAAGATAAAGTGGGCTTGGTTCAACATTTAAACACCATTTTTGAATAAAAAAACAAACATCACTTACCATTATATCAAGTTAAAAATAATAAACCTATACTTGTCAACATGATAATACTTGACATATAGTTGTTTTTGACAAGCTTAAACAAATTTCATATTAATAAGGGAGTGTTTGGTTCATGGTCTTGATGTTGAAATATATAACTAATATATATTTTTCGACATCCGAGATTAAGTCAAAAATAAATTAAGGAACATATGGATCACTTCTTAGGAGTTATTTTTAGCGTCGAAGTAATCCTTGTCCCACATTTGTCATTTTTCAAGAACTTAATTCCATTTTCCTTATTATATTGTTGTATAACATTTTATGTTGTTTAGGTGACAAAATGCCAAGAGCCACTACCACTGATATATCCCTTACTAAATCCTACATCCTAAAAGTATCCAAAATCCCCGACATCTCTCCTACCATTGCCAAATTCTACAAATCCATTGAAAATCGCAACATTCACGAAGGTCGTGTTGTTGATCAAGCCTATTACAAATCCAACAACATCGAGCGTCTTTTCACAAACATTCGCTTCGATTGTCTCTTTAAAATCAACAAACTGATTGTTTTGAGATTTATTCTAGACTTCTATAGTCAAGTCATGGTTCAAACCGATGAATATGGCTATCTTGTCATCTCTTTTATGATTCAACATGAATTCATAACTCTTACTCTTGCTCAATTCGGTCAAATCCTCAAAATTCCTTACAACGGTCAAGCCGTTTTCACCAACGAGTGGGACCTTGCATCTCTTGAGTATTCTCAAGAAATCGAGGGACCATACTCCACCGACCTTCCTACTCTCGACAATAATTGTAGACTTCTTGAATTGGAACGTGTCATGGTAGACCGTACCATTAAGAGTCAAACCGTCACTCTTACTCCAAATCAAATCCTCACTAAAGAACTAAGCCCCAACATGAAGCAATGGGAAGAACTCATTCGAGAGAATGTGTTCAGACTCAGGGGACATCGGGACCATCTCCCCGCTTGTCTTGCTCACATGTTGTATTGTGTTGTTGCCGAGGAACAATACAATCTTGCTTACTTCTTTGTCAAAAGAATCGAATGTGCTAGAGCCAATCCAACTGCAAATCTTCCATATGGCATGTTCTTGACTCGTCTCTATCAGCACATCATGGAAGCATATCCTCATCTCGACAATGGCATTTATGACATTGTTGATCGAGTCATGCGTCCTCTTGCTCTTAAACAAACTCGACGACCTCGAAGTGATCGTGGCAAGGCACGCCATTCCGTCTCATCTTCATCTTCTCATCATCATGGTACGTCATCTCATCAACATGATGATGATATCTTAACTCTCTTGATCCACTCAACTACCAAATGCCTTCCGTTTTTGAACGAACCGATGAAACTCTCTTTGAATGTCAAACCGACTTGCTCAACCAAACACAACAAATGCATAAGGAGATGCGCTGAGGTTTCAAATCATTTAGAAAGGCACTAAAAAGAGTGTTTAGCAAGAAGAAGAAATGAAGACATAGAAGTGAAGTGAGCTTGATGGCTAAGCTTAGTTTGAAACAATTTCTAACTTAATTATGTGTTTGTTATTAACAACTTGTGTGGTGATCATCCGATTTATTCGGAAAGACTAATGTGTTGGTTATCTTTTAGGTACTTGTTTGCTATGATGCCTTAAACCTTTGGTTGTTTTATTAAATCAATTAGCTATGCCACTTTGGTTTCATGATTCAATGTGTTTATTATATGTTATATGATTAAATGTGCTTATAAAACTCTATAGGGATTGCTGCAAATAAACCACCAAAATAAAAATACCCTCACAAAAATTCTGAGAAAAATCAATTTTCTGTAAAAAATGGAACCAACAGTGGGCGGCCCCCTTAATTCATCAAGGCCGACCCCCTTAATTTTAAGGGGACCGCCCCCTATTTAAGGGGACCACCCATAGATTTTCACGGGTAAAACAATATTTTTTTTGCTAAGGGGACCGCCCTTAGCCCTTCATAGGTAAAACAGTATTTCTCACTGCTTTTTGCCTTCTTTTACCTAGTATTAGCTATTTTTACCCAGAATGCTTGAACAACATTTGGAGTTCCCTAAACTTATCCAAATTCATTCCATTTTCAAACAAATCTCTTCCCATAAATCCCCCCCAAATGCATAACACCAATTCACCATCTCTTTCACTCATCATCAACAACCATACACATTTATGGCCTCCACTAGAGCTTCCACTTCCAAGGTCTCCAAGAGACCAAAAATCAACGTCATTCCACCAAAACAATTATTTGTGGATTTAACCCAAGATGACACAAAAACTCCATCACCCAAACTTCCAAATTCATCACCTAGTGCTCTTAATGCACCCTCCAAAACACCATCAACAAAAGACACTTTTTCATCTTCAATTGATTACATACCCAAATTACCAACATCATCAACATCACCCTCACCAAATGGTTACTTGAACCCATCAACATCTCCTCCTTCAAGAGTTTCTCCACCACCTCCAACTCAAGATAATGCATCAATGGACCATCACTCCACTCTTTCACCAATAACCCACTTGATGTCCCATTTGACACTCTATCACCTTCACCATACCTATCATAGACATATCATCCTACCATTGGAATTTCCTTAAACACATGGGAACTCATGCCTTTTTGTATCCACAACCGAACCTCATTTTCGGGTTCAGTGATAACTTTACTAATATTTTTCATATATTGAACACATGCTCTCACAACACCAATCATCATAATACCACCTCCCCATTAATATGCCTACAAATAATTGTCAAACCCTTTTGTGTCGCAAGCAAGTCAAAAATCCTTCTATGGCTATTTAGGATTTTCTTTTATGATGTATTAATATGCTTGTAAAGCATATTTGTTTTTCTATTTATGTATGCTTGTATGTTGTTCACACACATTGTCCTAAATGAATGAAGCATATTTTGCTTTGATGTTTGCTTGCACTTGTCATATTTTTCCTTCCTTCTAGCTACATGTTAGAAATATTTGTATTGTTCTAACTCGTTTTTGTAGCCAAGAAACCATAGTTTGATTCCTTGGTGCCCTCGAACGAGGGGGAGCACACATCAAGAGGGAGCATTTATTTCGTTGATTTTACTAGCAATCCTCGACGATGCCTTTTTGTTTCTACAAAAAAGGAGAGAAATGACATGAAACTCATTAAATACTTGTTTAAAAATAATTTTACATTTAATGAGTTTAAATTTTGTAATCATCAAAAAGGGGGAGATTGTTGATAAAATATAATGCCTAAAAATATTACTAATGTTTTTCACATCTTTACGTTTTGATAATCACAAAATATAAAAACGTTCAATGTAAAATTAAACGTAAACAGAAAATGTAGTAAATTTCATTTCGAAAAATTATATACACTTAAAGTATGAATACAATAAAATGCTTAATCCATTTTTCGTGAATCAAAGAAAATTTTTATTCCAACTTACGCTTTTATAAAATAAATGTCGTAACATTAGTTTATAAGTTAAACATTACAAAACATTTACTTAATTAAAAGAAATGTTTTATTCAAAATAAACATTTTGAAATTCAAATTTTCAGACCTAAAACGGCTAGAAAAGTTCTAGAAAATTCCCCCTACACAAAAGACAAACTGGGGAGCCCCTAGTCTAGGGCGGCCCCCTTAAATACACGGGTGGCCCCCTTAATTTTAAAGGGACCGCCCACCTATTTAAGGGGACCGCCCATAGGTAGACGCTCCTCCAGTTTGTCCTATAAATACTAGACTTTTCCCTACTATTTTCTTACCTTTTGTACTCATTCTTTCTGATCTAAAACAACCCACACATCTCATTAAAATCCTTTGATCATCTAATCATAAAGCTTTGCTTCTAAGTGATCTAAGCTCAACTTCTCAAGTGCAAGAGAAGAATACTTCCATCATCAAGTAAAGAAGTATTACACCTCAAGTGTGTATTGCAATCTCTATTGCATACATATCATTAACTTGTAAATCATTTTGAAAATCATAATAAAGATGGAGTTTAGTCGTTATATCTTGGTAAGTTGTTGTAAGTATAGTTGGAACTCGTGATCTTACTAGTAGTGTTAGTATAGGTAGTGTAGTATAAGTAGTGGCTATGGGAACATATGGTTGTGACATAACTAAGTGTGAAGGAAGTTGTGTAGGTCGAGCTCAAGACGTGAAGTTCAAATTATTAATGTAGTGAAGTTTTGGTAGGAATGGTTCTAAAGTCTAAGATTAAAACTCATGAATCTAGCTTAGGTGTCGAAAATCAGATAAGCGAAAGTTGTGAAATATTTTCTCCGCATAAAGGAAGCCTTGTGACAGTAGTGAAGAAAACTCCACGAATCGGTTCTGCCGGAGTGGAGTAGGGCGTACTAGTTCTTACCGTTAACCGACCACTATATATTCCCCTTCTTTGGAGTGGTTTGATCGTTTCTTTACTCTTATCTCTTGTCTTACATTATTTTATCATACTATCCTATTAATTGTTAGAATAATATATTTTTTCCATATATAGTGCAAGTGTTGAATATTCCCACAAAGTACAAAATCAGAATTTTATATAAACTTTAAAATCATAAATAAAAAAGCGGAAAACTATTCAACCCCCTCACCCCCCCACCCCTTTCTAGTTTTCCACAGCTTCTTTTACAGCAAAGTCTAAAATGCCTATCACAAGAAATAGTGAAAATCATTTGATTTGCTTATTCCTCACTAGCTGAATTAAACAAATCAACATAAGTAAAACAATAATATCAGTAGGGCTGCAAGCACAATTGTTCTGTATATCCATCCATTAATACTTTTCTATATCCAATCTATATTTCTTATAAGTTATAACCTAAGAGCTTAAGCATCTAAGATAGACTACTATGTTCAGGAAAGGTTTCATGAAATAAAAGAGCTCACGGCTACACACCATTTACACAAACTAGATGAAACTAGATAACTTACGCTTTGGCATCTCCTCGGGTGTCATATTCAGTATTTCCAGAAAAATGAATAATTCGTGAGAAATTGACGACGTATAAGAATTTCTCAGGAAACACATTCGAAAAATGAACAAGAGTTTAAATGTTTATTACCTTAGCTTTTGGATTCGGGAGCACATCTTGCCATAAAGTTGCCAATGGCATCCACCACCTGTTCCTTGCTGATAACAATATAATTATCATTGTCAATCCCACTTTTCTCTTCAACTTTCTCCTGCAGCATTTCGTGAGAGACACAAAATCATAAACTTGGTTCTTCATGACCAACATTAATCAAAAATTCATCTACACAAAGATCCAATACTAACAAAGAAGAAACCACAAAATGTAATCAACTACAGATCCAACTTTGATTGAACAAATTCTAATTGCGCAACTGAAACAAATAAGCTGAGGTATCATTTACCAGGTATTCCGTCAACTGAATCCTTATGAAGGGTCTTAAGTTGATTCAAGAACTTCGGAGACTCCACGGTATCCATGATACGAGTATGCAGCTCCAATAAATTTAAATAAAAGTCTTAACAAAATGACATGATAAATAAAGCTAATGCAATTAAACCCGTAAAGCTATTCAATCAATTATTTTAGAAAGCTACTTTTTGACAGCTGATATTATCAAACTTGCATTCACTACTCCAATTCAAATGCGCTTCTACACCTTTCTTACACAGATAGCTAACCGTATAAGTTTACATTTCAACTCATATACCAAAAAGTGAAAAAATCAATATCAAGTTTAAAATTTTTACCAACACAACTTGACCTCATGAGGTCTCAACCTCACTGGGTACACATCTTGGGGGTGGCTATGAAAGGGGTCAAAAATGGTCACGGGAATACCTGGTTAGGCCGTGAGATCTGATTCAAATACCCGTCAAAAAGAAAGACCTTATCTGTTTACCCAGTTTGACTCAAAGATAATTTATCCGTGAATTCTATATCCCATCTACAGACACTAACAAACCCATATTCAATTTTATAATTCAAACAGTCTTATTTGTTTTCTAATAACTTGTAAAGCTCAACTAAGACAATCCAACCTCCAAGGACAGTAACTGCGTGCAAAATCCAGCAATATTATAACTATTCGTATTTACAAATACGCTTTAAAATTTCAATGTGGTTTCTAAAACGTGAAATCATTAACATTAAAAGAAATAAACAAACCTCAAAACTTGAAAACGTACTGTGTCGCTAGAAAAAAACTTATATTTCCAAAACAATTCATTTAATTCTAATCATAAACATATGTTAATAGAAAATAAACATACATCAGGAGGACAACCCTGTAACAAATAAGGTGACACAGAAATATTCTGAAGCAACTTAACCTTCTCTTGAAGCAACTCCCTGAGCCGTTCATTCTCCATCCTTAAACCTTCCAATTCGGAGGGTTGTTTTATATCATCATTTTTGTGTGGCAAGTGATGATGTTGTGAGAATTTGACGGTTTCAAAAGACAATTCCACCACTTCTAATACTGTGTTTTGCTGAATCGATGAAATTCGACCCATTTGAGAACCCTACTTTGATTGATTTTTCAGATTTTGGTGAAATTTTTTAGGTTATCCCAATTGTAGTTATAATTATAAACTGAATTAGGTGAGGGTGAGGGTGAGGGTGCAGTGGCTGTGAGAAACTACATGTCATAAATTTAGGGCAAAAGGGGTTTGGGGGAAATTGGGGGGGAATTATTGGAGTTAGAATTTTCAAATGGGCAGGAGATTTATTATTTTTGGGAGGGAGTGAAATATTAAGTATGGTATTGAATTTTGATTGAATTTTAAATCATATAATCATAAGTCTTATATATGGACTTATTTGCTTATTTGATTCTGGTTTATACTTATAAGCCTTAATTTTTCGGCTTATTATAAGACTTATGGACTTATATTGGAGGGTGTGTGCGTGCATGTGCGTGTGTGTGTGCGCGCGCACGAACTTATATAGCCCTGCTAAAGAAATTTTTTGACTAATTAAAGCAGACTAATTCTTGGTTGATACTATATTGTTGTTCACTCAGAAATATGTCGCTAAATTATTATACCCAAGTCCATCGCTAATCCATAGATATGTGTAAAAACTCAGCCGCTAAAAAATCCAACGTTGTTTCGTCGGAATTGTGCAGCTAATAGTTGCAACATAAGTTCGTCGTTAACTCTGCCTCTATATGATTACATATAGCGATAGAATTGTGACAGATGCGTAATTCGTCTCTAACTTTGTTACTAATATGTCACTACTTTGTTGCTAATTTATCAAAGCCAACTTTGTAGCTAATCTATCGCTTATCCGTCATTGTAAACCATTTTTCAATGACGGAATAATCCAGTCGCTAATTTCCGTCGCTGTTGTTCAATATTCTAGTAGTGAGAGAAACACAGAAAAAGTGACAGCCTTGGGTGGAGAGTTACGCGTTTCCAACAAATATGTATAAATGTTACTCTTGATAAACAAATACTATACATGTTTCTTTTAGATTATATTTTGTTTAAACATCCTAAATGAGTGACACATATGTAAAAGTATAAAAAAGTGATGTTAGCCAAAACTTCTTTTTAATAAGATGTATAGATTTATATGTCTTCGAATGTTACATAAGTACTTATGATAAAGTACTGCAAACAAGGGTAATGTAGTTAATGTTTTAATCACGTGATGGCATGGCCACCATTTTCAGCAACATTCGTGAAAAATTCTTGAGCATCGAGTTTATCGGTTGTTCTTTTTGTATTCTTATATATCTATTTCTTTGGTGCATGTTTAAAAGCATACCAAATTAATATTAAATAAGTCCCTAAATTGATGTGAGAAAGATGATGCATCTATATATCCGGTTATAATTTATGCTTTGTTTCATATCATTTTCTAAAGTTTATATGTATGAATAGTATTTGACATACGAATAGAGGGAAAATAGAGGTTTAATTTCATTTAAGATTGGTAAATGTTTGTAAAATTCTTCGATCAAAGACTAAAGTGTTATATTAATGTTTGCAGTAATTCATTACCCTTATCGAATTGTATTATTTTTATTATAACATGACGTGATCAACTATCATATTTGACGTATTAAATGTTTGTGACAATTAATAGAAGTGGCAAAGAAATGTGTTGGCAGATCCACCCCAAAAGAATCATAGTTTTGCACATACATATATTTGTTTAGACGAGTTAATCAAATTAAGAGTTTGTGCTGTTTGTTACATATGAGACAATTCGAAAAAGAATCAATGTGAGATATTGATACCGTATATTATAGTCCCAATGATCTGAGTCTTCATGATATCGTTGAGTTCTTATTATTAAATGCATTTGGTATAGAATTGTGAAGCTCTTCATTGAAACGATGATCTCATCCCATTTTCAAGTGCATTAATTGCAAGAAATCGTTACAAGTCAACTAACCTCACGAAGTTGTTTCTGTACATATATGTTCATTTCCTTTTAGTAAGGGAAGTGATACTGACACCACAAAAAGTGATATGAACACCACAAGATCACATCACTAATGCATAATTGTGGTGTGCAAATCACTTTTTGTAGTGTGAGTATCACTTCCCTTTTAGTAAATACATTTAATTGAAAAGAAATCATTTTTAAAGGTATCTTTGGTTTTCCTTATTGTTGATGAGTTGAAAACAAGTTCATTTGTTTTATGTAAAACTGTAATATATTGTTGAACAATTATAAAGATCAAGTCGCGCAAATTAATAAGTAACACCAACATAGATTGAGCTGCAACTGTCAATTTATGGGAGCAAATATGCAAGCAATGTTAATGGTTTATCGTATTTACTTTCATTGTTATTTAGAGAACTTTTGATCTATGTAAAAAGATTGTATTGTGTAAAAAGATTGTATTGCATGTGTAAAATGAAAAAGTACATATTTTTAGTTCGAAACCGTTTGTTAATTATAATAACGAATAAAAAATGTTGAGTTTTCGACATAAGCAAAAGTTCAAATTTTTATCGACAAATAACACCCGTGCATCACATGAGTCGTAATGACTCGTTTCAATTAATATACATCAAATGCATTTACTAAAGACTAATTAAGTTTTATATTTCTCTTTCCTAAATTTTTAAGAAGCACTATATTGATTTAATTAATAAATTAGAAAGTGATATTTATTTATGCTGTTTGTTAGCGGATTAGTCTTCATGGCCCAAAGGCATATTTATCTTTGTATTATGTGTAGGCCCATTATCTAGCGTATATAAACATATCATTGTAACTCATTATGACACAGAAAATACACAAACTTTCATGGTATCAGGCCAAATAGCCGATCCAAACCCTAAAAACAAAAGCAAACCCTAGCACCTCACACTCGACTTAACAGTCGACTGCACATCCTATCCTTATTGATTTAACAGTCGATCACACACCATGACCAACCCTGATCAACCATCCGCACCCCCTATTCTCACCTTGGTTGAAAACCTATATACGGTACACAACATCAACACTCTTGTACCAGAAAAATTGGATCTCGCTGAATCCAACTACTCCATGTGGAGTTACTTCTTCAAAGGCCATTGTAGTAACTTTGGTGTCCTTAAACACATCGAAGGCTCAAGCACACAGTCATCCACATCCACACCTCCCACGAACGATTGGATCACAACCGATTACATCGTTAAATCGTGGATCTTTCTTACACTATCTTCAACTCTTCGCAAACGGTTGATAAAAGCTAACCCTAAAACAGCCAAAGACGCATGGGACACCATTGAAGCAATCTTTCAAGACAACAAAAGGACACGCGTGGTTGCTTTAAAAGGCGAGCTACGTATGATCCAAATGGGTGACCAAACATTCGACGTCACATTACTCAATGATCTTGGTTCAGATGTTAGCCAAGACGACGTTGTTACCTATGCAATCAATGGCTTAAGCGACAAGTATGGAAGCCTTGCTCAAATCATAGCTCACAAGGAACCATTTCCCGACCTCTCTACCGTGCATTCAATGGTCTCTACTGAGGAGATGTGGATTCGGAATAAGTCTCCTTCATTGTCAGTAAGCACTAACTCTAGTGCTCCTCAAGTCCTGTTAACCGAGACACCGCATCGTGTTCAAGACACACGCACTAACAAGGAATGTGATAATCATAATAATAACAAGACCGAGGTCTGTGGAACCTTTGGTCGAGGTGTTTGTCGTTGGGGTGCCACCTGCAGGTACATACATGATTCGTCTCGTTTCGCAGGTACACGCTCCAACTCGTCTCAAAATAACACACGTACAAACACCTCCAACATGCATACTGGAATTGGTTTTGGTAATAGGGGACTTGATTTGGCAGCCCAGCAACAACTTTTATCTCTTCTCCAAGCTCAAAACACTTTACTTGCCCAATATGGGTTATCTACCATAAGCATTCCACGCACTCCTATTGGGTTCAACAACTCGGGTCAGCGTATTGTTCCTGCTCAGCCTTCGGCCCAACAACTTATGACACATGGGCTAACTCCAAATCAACAGGCTCTATTTACCAATGTTGTTCAAAATACAGGTAATACATCGAGCAATACAGGTCAAGAAATGGTGCTATCCACTACTTTCAATACTATGACACTACCGGATCCCGCCAATGCAAACTGGCATATGGATACAGGTACGTCATCTCATCTTAACTCTTCTGATCATAACCTTAGTACTATTTTTAATTCTCGTATGTATCCATCTGTCCTTGTTGGCGACGGGAAATCTATTCTCGTCACCAACACGGGCCATAGCACGTTACCTACTCCATACCGCCCACTTCAAAATACAGGTAATACATCGAGCAATACAGGTCAAGAAACGGTGCTACCCACTGCTTTCAATACTATGACACTACAGGATCC